>JAKSZT010054395.1:6165557-6394448 GCA_026826555.1 Tolypeutes matacus
AGGAAGGAAGGAAGGAAGGAAGGAAGGAAGGAAGGAAGGAAGGAAGGAAGGAAGGAAGGAAGGAAGGATTTGAGGCCATTTCAAATTTGAAAGTTTTTAGGCATTCCAACTTTTAGAAGCTGTCCAGAAGAGGAGCCAGAACAGAAGACTGAGAAGGAATTGCCTATGAAGTAGTAGGAATACCACCTAAAGAAGAAATAATAGAGCAAATACACAAATTTAAAATGTACTCTTTTAATTTAGAAAACCCAATGTAGAGAATTTTAAATTATAAATACCTTTGATGCATACACACACACACATATATACATATACACATATATACATAAGTGTTTGTATCTTGAAGTCTGAAAATGTCTTTCTGGTAGCTATTATAGATCTTGAAACTGTAGCACCTAGTGGTGAATATGATATTGCAGCCAAACTCTATTAACCATCACTCAAAAGAGATAACAAAGTTTAAGCAACTGCTATTAAAGAGTTAGCAATTCATTTGAGAATGACAGTTTGAGTGCAAAGAAGATTCTGAAGAAATGGTCTATTATTGAATAGCCTAGCATTTATTCCCTTTCTGAATTTTTTTCTCTTTATGAGCCAACCAAGCTAGAATATGTTATTTATTCTGTAAAGCAAAAAATATATTTGTTTGTATATCATGAAACTATTATTGGATGTTTTGTATAGTAATTTATTATACACATCATGAATTATTTCCTAAATCATCCTTATGATTGATACACACGTAAATAGCAAATAAAATTACCTGATTTTATTTATAGTGAAAGAACTTAGATAAGAAAATTACTTTTTCTGGAGATATTCTGAGATTATTAGATAGTTAACTATATATATAATTGGATTTATAAGTAAAATGTGGTGCTATTGTAAATGTAGATATATAAAGATTCTCTTGTGGATTAGTTTGAAGTTTCTTTTGTTCCATAAAATTTCTTCTAACTACATCTGCTAATATCATCCCCACACTTATTAAGTACCAGATCTTTTAATAGTCTTTCATATTGCCAAGCTAGTAGAATACCAAACTGATTGCAGGAATTATGCAGTCAAGTTTTAAATCTCTTTTTTTTTTTTTATTATGGGTAAAAATCAAAATTCTCACAATACGTACAAACGTTTGCAAAATGATATATAAATATATATGCATATATGTGTATTTGCTTACAAAAATGTTATTTATATATATATATATATACATATATTTTAAGAGGTGCTTAGATTACCCAAAATATTACACGGAACCCACTGGGATTCCCATGTTCCCCACCTCCCACACCTCCCACCACATCCCACACAAACATCTCCCACAGTGTGTTTGGGTAAAAAGAGATTTGAGAGGGATGTGTTCTTTTTAATGCTACGTTTCCTTAGCTTAAATCTCTTGAAAACAAATATAAAAGCTTACAGGATAAGGGCAAGGTTTTGTTTGATTGTTTGTTGGTTTGTTTGTTTTTGCCTTTTTTCTTCCTAGAATCCAAATTATTTTCTCAAAATTATCATTACTTTATGATTATTTTATAATCTTATACTATTGTAGAACTAGTTCATGACACACTTTCTGCTGAGATTTTCAGTGGCATTGCTTAGCATTTGAATTACTAGGTACAAATGAAGCAGGTGAGTAAACACTTGATCAATAACTTGCAAATTTGGATTAGTGTTTTTCTCTACCTGATGATAAAACATTTTGTGGAGTGAAGGTAATAAGATAGAACTTTCAATTAGAATTTTATGCATAAAATAATTATGTAGTAGACCTGGTACTATGTTTAGAGTGGCCATTTCCTGTGGATTAGGATTTCAAGGCTGTATGCTGTAGTTTTTATTTTTTTCCCCCAAACATGATATAGAATTATTTTATTTTTCTACCTGTGTTTTTGTAGCATTTATCCTATCTTTCTCTCATATTTTTGTCTCCTAACACAGATACTGATCATTTCTGGAATGTCAATCTGAAGATAGTTACTTAGTGAAGGACGTCACTATAGATTGAAATCTTATTCATAATGTTTCTTCTTAGAAGGTTTACATTTGAGTTTTGGTTTAGAGTGTAATTTCCTTTTACTGTTTCTGCCTCAGTTTAAGATGCTACCAGAATTATTTCAAGATGACGAAAAGGCCATTAGTCCAACTTCAGCCATCTCTTCCGGACGTATGCCCCTCACCCGCACTCCTGCAAAGCCTGCCAAAGGCAGGCAAGGCCAGGCAGCCAAAGAGCACAAGAAAACGGTGGGGCACCAGGTAAGTTGAGGGGAACTGCTGCATTGCTCCTTCCCCTGTGGCTCTGTTGAAACCTCAAGTTTGTCATCTTACTTTAGCCTCCCAGGTGCAATCCTCAGTGAGGAGAGTCTAGAGCTTTCACTGTGAGAACATGTAACAATGCCCACTCACACTTCTCTCAACCCAGCTTGAGACCTATGACTCTGTTTATGCTTTCCCAAAATAATTTTCTCTACATCTTTTTTTTTTTTTTTTTTTTTTTAAGATTTTATTTATTTATTCATTTATCCCCCCCTTGCTGCCCGTGCTCGCTGGGTCAGCCAACCACGCCATGCGGGCGGGCCCGCCCTCACCAGGAGGCCCCGGGAACCGAACCCGGGGCCTCCCATATGGTAAACGGGAGCCCCACTGATTGAGCCACAGCCGCCTCCCTCTCTACATCTTATTTCTTCCAATGTATGGCATCTTTCACAGACCATGGCTGTCTTTGTTTTGTACTCTGGTTGTTTTTCATCTGGATTTGTACACAGCATTAGCTCCTCCAGTGCAGGATCAGTGCCCTTTCCTTTCTTTGGTGTCTTATGCCCTGTGGGTTGTGGGAAACCTTATATACATGCTTAATACCTGAACAGTGGGTGGGGCCCTTTGATGGGAGGCTGAGCACTAGTTAGCTTGTTTTCCTGTCCATGGGACCTGTGCCCAGTGTAGACAGAGGAAGTAGGGCCTGACACAGGTCCACAGCCTCAATCCTCATCCTAGGTCCATAATTGTGGCCTCACCACTGGCTGTACTCTTTCATTCTCACATTATTCCCTATACTTTTCTACATCATCTACTTTTTCCAGTATTTTACACTTCCTACTTTACATGATTAAATGGCCTTAATATTCTTAAAGCAAGTTTATATTTTTAGTCAAAATTCTTAACTCACAAACAGGAAGCTACAGAAATGTACATTAAGGGGGCGGGGGGAATGGTGGTGAAAAAGGTGTGAGCAGAGAATTAATGTATTTTTAACAGATTAAGCATGTAAATGATAAAGCTGAAGCAAATTTTAACCTAAAGCCCTAGCATTACTGAAGATGGGTCACGTTCATAGTGGCAAAGTCATATCCAAAAGTGTCATAGGAAGAGAATTTTAAATTGTTTTACCTCATCTTTGACTTTTGACAAAACCTTCATGCCCTTTTTGCTCTTTACAGTTCCGAACCTCCCTTCACCTGCTTATGGAGACCCTCAATGCCACTACCCCTCACTATGTGCGTTGTATTAAGCCTAATGACTTCAAGTTCCCTTTCACGTAAGTGAAAAATTCTCAACTACTGAATTTGAAAGTGTCCATATCTCATAAAGATTACCAAATCAATATAAAGGAAAAATATTTTGTTAAATCTTAATGTCTTGTAGAAGGAAACTACTAGTAAATAGAGTATTTCAGGGTTTTTTTTGCATTCAGAGAATGAGACAATAAATTAACATTTGGTCTCTGAGAATTTTTAAAGTTGAGGCTAACCAAATACTCCTAGTTCTAGTTTCTATTTTGAAGTTACTTCAGTTCTGGGCTTTTTGTTAATTTGGACATTTGTTAAAACCAGAGCTTGAGGTGAGGTGGCTAGGATGAGGTGGCTTTGGTGAAGGCTTAAAGTTAGCCCCATTACCTTCAACTGTTAAAACTTAACCCATCAGAGAAATTCTGTTTTTACCAACATCTCATCCTGCTTCAAATACCGTGTATAAGGGGAGAATGAATCTCTCCGCAGGTTGTTTTTTCAAAATGGAAATATTTCTCTAATTTTAGAAGTAGTACATGCATATTGTAGAAGAAATTTTCAGGAAATATAGAATAGTATAAAAAATAAATGAAAAAGTATCTATCATACCTAGAGAGATAACTAGTATTTAACTGGCATAGCTCTTTCTTGACCATCCATCCAGACTCCCTTCCCTCCCTGCTCCGTGTGTGTGTGTGTGTGTGTGTGTGTATGTATATGAGAGTGGGAAAGATCAATAAAAGGAAAGGGCTCGTGCTAAAATTGCTGTGTTGTATCTGTTTTTAACTTAATAGATTGGGAACAACTTTCCATGTTAGTAAATAAATATTCACATTGTCATTTTTATTACTGCAGAGTATCCCATTGTATAGACATACCATCACTTATTTAAATTATTCCCTATTGATGGCCATTTAGATTATTCCAACAATGCTATGATGAACATCTTTTGCCAAATATTTGTGTATTGGTCTGATTATCTCCTTAGTATAATGTATTTCTAGAAGTAGAATTTGTGGATCAAAGACCAGGCACATTTACCAAAGGTTGTAATAACTACCATTTTCCACTCCACAGTGAATGAGAGTGCCTCTTTCCCTACACTTTTGCCAATTGAGCTTTCTGGACATTCTGCCTTAGACTGTAAGGCAGTTCTGAAAGACTGCCATCTTCCTATCCACCTCACCATCAAGAAAACCTTTCTGGAAGGAAGTGGGAAGCAGGAAGAGGCTGCCATACCCTGGGTCTCTTTCTAGGATTCACAGCCATCTACCAACCCCTATTTGCCACCACCATTCGAACACCTAAGAAGATAGTGCTGCACTGGGCTTGGATGGGTCATTCAGGGAGGAGCAACAGGAATGACCATCTGGGGAGAGGAGACCTTTCTTCTTCTACTTGTGTCAATTTAAATATGCCATTTGTCTAGCATGAAATAAATGTAAAATATATAGATACTAAGTATATACTCATCAAATTAAATAGCTTTTAGAATTTAAAAAAAATACCTGAATGGGGTATATGTATTTTTTTTTTTTAAGAGATTTTTTTTTTTATTCAGCTATTAAATTGATTGCTAAATCTATAACAAGTGTTTTCATATCATCATCAAACAGCTTTTTTTTTTATTTTTTTTTATTATGGGTAAAAATCAAAATTCTCACAATACATACAAACATTTGCAAAATGATATATAAATATATATGCATATATGTGTATTTGCTTTGGGGCATATGTATTTTTAACTTTTTATTTTGAAATAATTTCAAACTTATAGGGCAGTTGCAAAAATAATACAAACCCATGCAAGGAATTCTAACATAACCCTCCCCAGATACCCAGATTCACCAATTTTAACATTTTGCCACATTTGCTGTATATCTATTCATCTATCTGTCTGTCTGTCTATTTTCTGAACAGTTGGGAGTAGTTTGTACACATCATGCTCCTTAGATACATAATACTACCATGTACATTTACTAAGAATGAGGATTTTCACTTATGTAATCACCTTAATAAAGTTATCCAGTTCAAGAAATTCAACATTGATATAAAGCCTACATATAGCCTTTATTCCAAATTTTTCATATGTCCCAATTATGTCCTTTTGAGCCTTTTTTCTGTCATAATTAGATCCCTTCCAGGATCATGTTCTGCATTTGTCATTGTCTGTTTAGTTGCCCTTTGTTGTTGTTGTTAAATTATGGAAACATATGTACAACATAAACTTTCCTATCTCAACTACGTCCAAGCATATGAATAGGGTATATTTAATTTGTCCTTCTTGTTAAAGAAACTTCCAGGGCTGGCCAGAATTTATCCTGTTGGAGCTATATATGGTGAACTGAAGAATTCTGAGAACATCTAGTCAGACCAAGTCATGTAACAAGTATGGGCAAAGTGCAGAGGCGTTTTGTTATTAAAAAAAAAAACAAACAAAAAAAAACACATGTCACAGGTATTTCTTATGAGCCTGTGGTGTGAATCATGGGTAATCTTTTCAGCTCTTTTTTACTGCAGTTGTCTCCTCCCACACTCACATGGAACTTTCCACAATGATAGCTGCTCCAACTTTCTAATGCTTTCTTTTCTAATTTGTCCACTTAGCTCTTTACAAAGTGATTTAGTCTCTGGACTGAAGAGAGTAATTTGTGGCAACAGCCAGGGTTCTTTGCATGTTAATGATTTTCATTTTTATATGTAGATTTGATGAAAAGAGGGCAGTGCAGCAACTGAGAGCATGTGGTGTCCTGGAAACCATCCGAATTAGTGCTGCGGGTTTCCCCTCACGGTAAGCCTTGCAATTTTCATATGGACTGCTAGAAGGAAAGGTTCCTAGTTCTTTAAATAAGCTGATGTGAGTTTCTTTTTACAGGTGGACTTACCAAGAATTTTTCAGCCGCTACCGAGTCCTAATGAAGCAAAAAGATGTGCTGAGTGACAGAAAGCAAACATGCAAGAATGTGCTAGAGAAACTGATAGTGGTAAGAAAGATTTTCACTTATCTTTATTTGAACAGATATTGGCCAAAGGCCTTGTTGTTCTGATCTTTTAAAGCCCTGGGAGCTTCCATATAAAATATCACTAATCAAGATTATTCAGGGGTGGAAAGGAGTGGAGGGGTAGACTGTCATGGAGGTTGAGACACACTGAGTTTAGAACGTTAGGACTAGTGAGGATGATGGTGCAATATCAAGAAACAGGGTTTTGAGGCCTTGGACCCACACTTGAGACACATTCTTTTTAGAGCGTTTGATCATTATCAGCAAATACTTACCAAGTACTTACTTGTGAAAGACATCAGGTCAGATGCAATGTGATTAAGAAAAAAGTAAGTCTTATCTTCAGGTAATATAGTCTTATCTATCTAGGAAATTAATGCATTTTAAAGGTAAGTATAATATACCTCAGTATCTATCAAATGCTGAGTGAGTGGGACAAGAAATAAGAGGGAGACAAAGCCATATCCAGCTATGGTAAGAAAGAGCAATTTCATCAAAGAAGTATGTTTTGAGTCAGGCCCTGAAAAATAGGATAGATTGTATAAAAATGGAAGAGTGTTTGAGGAGGGAGCAAGGCCCAAAGAAGTAGGAAAGCATAGGGTTTGCTCAGGAAACAGCAACGTTTTTTTGCAATGGAAGCCTTGTATATGGGACAGTAGAAAAATGGGTAGGAAATGTAGGTTGGTGTTGTGCAGAGTCTTGCATGCCACACTAAGGAGTTCTCAGACTTTATTGTGCATCAGAATCACCTGAAGGGCTTGTTCAGCTATATATTGCTGGGCCCCACCTCCAGGATTTCCTACTCAGTAGGTCTGGAGTGGGGTCTAGTTATATGAGTTTCTAACAAATTCTCAGCTGATGCTGATGCTCATCTGGGGACCACATTTTGAGAACTGCTGATTTAGGTCATGGAGAGTTTAAGATTCATGAAAAGTTTTTAAAATTTATTTTCTCTTGTTTGACACTAGTCTGGCTTGATTACCTCACTTTGAGGCAATCAGTCATAATTACTAGCTATTTACTAATTGTAATATCTCTTTTTTGGTAATAATATCATTTTTTTCTTTGAAAGAGCTGAGGCCTCTCTCTTGGTAATGTGTAAAAGAAGGTGCTTTTTGAGGTGGAATTCAGGTGTGGCCACCTCTAATGGCCACAATTAAAAGTGTGGGAATGCTTCCTGGGTTTGGGTTTCTAATCTGGGTTCAGATGGGAATGTAGAGCAGGAAGTAGAAACGGTCCTATCCCTGGACTCCTCACCCAGACTCCTGGCTTGGACCAGGGCTTTGCAGGGCAGTCTGGCAGATGAGGCTACAAGATAGAGTGTGGGGTTGGTGTGGGTAGAGTGAAGGAGACTGAAGTGGGGCAGAAAGAGGGAGGGAGAGAGGAAGGAAGAAAAAGAGAGAGAAAGAGAACACCACTTACTAGTTCTTTTCATGTCTCAAGCCTGGGGCTCATATGTAAACTTTATTGTTTTTTGGATTTTTTTTTTTTGAAGTACCAGGGCCAGGGATTGAACCTGGAACCTCATATGTGGGAAGCCGGTGCTCAACCACTGAGCCACATTGGCTCCCCTGAGTTGTTTTTTGTTTGTTTGTTTGTTGTTTGTCTTTGTTTTTTAGGAGGTACTGGGGGCCGAACTCAGGACCTCCCATGTAGAAGCAGGCACCCAACCTCTTGAGCCACATCTGCTCCCCTGTATTGATTTTTATTGAAATAAATTTAGATATATTTGGAGGTTTCTAATTTTTCCACTTTCATATAGTAGGTAGGAGATATCCGCTTACAGTGAAAAGTGCTTTTCTCTGCTTTCACTTAGAATTTCAGATCACAATAGTGTTTAATATTAGTAAAATCTATTCTTTTGAGAAAGGAATGGTTAATAACTTGCTTCTAGTTAAGGTGAATCACAATGTAGTAACCAGAAATAGCTTGCATATTTGTGTTTATTGATCAGCTCTTATGATCAATAATAATGAGCAATATAAATGCTTAAATTTTTTTATTTAAAAGGAGTTTTGAAATTTGTAGAAGGATTTTAAACACATTTATAGGATTATTTTTGTTTATTTTTGGATACTTGTTGATGACCAAGCAGTAACTGTTGAGAAACTTAATTCTTAATATGAAAACCCAAGGTTTTTTTTTTTGTCTTTTGTTTTATCTTTATTTTGTGTATGTTTCTTCCTGTCTTATTCTTTATTTTGGTGTTTTTGTCCCTTCAGCTTTCTCATGGAATATACGGCCTGATGTAATCCTTACAGCCTGGGTCAGTCAGAGGGAATATCAACATCTCCATTTTCTTGACATGTTTAAAATACAAACAAGCAAATAATAACAGCCTATAACCCACAACCAAGTTTTTGGCCTCAGATAATAATTCCAGGTAGAATAATTCTGGAAAATAGCTCTTTAACTGCAGTTTTCCTTAAAATCCCTTCTATTGGCTCAGCTTGCATAGGATCACAAATCTGGCTCAATTAGTTACTTGTGATGTAGCCCAACTTTTAGCTATTAGATTCATCCCTTCACTGATTCAGCTTTTAAGCATTTTTCTCTTTTAAGAGTTCATGTGTATGACACTTAGTTCTACCTCTGATTATCTGTTTTCTTCTAAAAATAGGATAAGGATAAATACCAGTTTGGTAAAACAAAGATCTTTTTCCGTGCTGGTCAAGTGGCCTATCTGGAAAAACTGAGAGCAGACAAGCTGAGGGCTGCCTGCATCCGGATCCAGAAAACAATCAGGGGGTGGCTGCTGCGGAAGAAGTACCTGCGCATGCGGAAGGCGGCCATTACTGTGCAGAAATATGTGCGGGGCTACCAGGCTCGATGGTAGGTCTCCTGGGGGCTTGTCTACTCTGGGTCACAGGCCCTTAAAGTTAGGGTGCCCATTTAACTGTCCATCCTGGGACAGATTTGAGGGATCAGCCTACCGGAGAAGGCAGCACTTCAGCCCTTCTTAGTTCAAAGTGCTAAAAACCTTACTACAAATAGAATAAAATTTTTTTTCTTTTTTTTTTTTTTTTAATTTTACCGGGAGGTCCCAGGGATCGAACCCAGGTCCCTCCATATGGCAGACGGACGCCCAACCATTTGAGCCACATCCGCCCCCAGAATAAAATTTCATTCAGCCTTATGAATGGTTCAGAGTCATCCTCAAAAAAATTATAAATTACTATCTACTTATGTCCTCATTGTTCTTTATTTTTATTGCTTTAATATGGCCTTGAAGAAATCATGCATAAATTAAACAGTCATGATTATGAGCTGGTTAATAATGACTCCATTGAGGAGTTTTTGGGAACAGTTAACTGAGAATTCCTGAAGAGAATTATGCTTCACTGTGCTTATATGTTAGGAGAATAGAAGTACGAGCAGAAATTAATTAATGGTGAAGAATATACTTAAACAAGTAAATTAAGGAAAAATATCATACATTAACCATAAATAGACCTAAGGAAGAAGTTATACAGTAAGTTTGGGATTTCTATGTTCATCTGGTTTGCTATGTAATGGAGACAAATTCTGGGGTAATGGAAAGAACACTGTCCTAGAAAGAATGAACCTTTATGAACTTCACGTTCTTTATCATAAAATGAGGGTGATAGGGGACATTCCACTTTTCAGGGTTAGAGAAAGCTCAAATGAGATAATGAATACCAAAATACTTTGGGAAACTATAAACTGCTATACAAATATAAGTAAATATAATTTTGATTCAATGTGCGCATTATTAGAATAATACAATGGAGGTGCTACTCATTATGCCAAAGACACCAATGCTTTTAGTCTCTAAGAAATGTATGCCTAGGTTTTTCTGATTACTGACAATGCACCGTTTTCTTGGCCAGCTATGCTGAGTTTCTGCGCAGAACCAAGGCAGCAACCATCATTCAGAAGTACTGGCGCATGTATGTGGTCCGCAGGAGGTACAAGATTAGACGAGCTGCCACTACTGTTCTTCAGTCTTATTTGCGAGGCTACTTGGCTAGAAATAGGTATCGCAAGGTGAGGTGTTGTTTTCCAACTTTTAAAATTCATTCCTTTAACATTAATCAAATCCCACCTCTTTGCAGAGTACCACAGGGGCTACTATGTATGTAAGAGCCATATGGAGACAACCAGTAGTTAAAATATATTTCTAAATATTAAATACTAAAGTGTATAGATTTAGTAACAGGAAAATGGGGGAAAAAATTCACCTCCTTTTTTCCCTTATCAGGGTAATTTGAAAAAAGTGAGTATGTCCGTGTACTGTGGCTGTTGTATCTAATTACCACAAACTTGGTGACTAACACAACAAAAATTTATTCTCTCACAATTCTGGAGGCAGAAATCCGAAAGCATTATCACTAGGCTGAAGTCATGGTGTCAGCAGGGCTGTACTCCCTCCAAAGGTTCTTGGGAATAAGCCTTTCCTTGTCTCATCCAGCTTCTGGTGACTGCCAACATTCCTTGGCTTGTGGCTTCAACATTTCAGTCTCTGCCTTTGTCTTCACAGTACCTTATCCTCTTTTGCCTGTCTCCTTAGAAGGATACTTATAATGGTATTTAAGCCCTACCCATGTCATCTAGGATAATCTTCCCCATCTCAAGATAATTTAATCAAATCTTCAAAGACCCTGCAGATTTGTGAAAGAAATTTTGCAGGTTCCAGGGATTGGGATTGGAGGATCTTATTCAACCTACTACAGTGACCTTTGAATAGGATGAATATATGACAGATGGGTAGAAATTTTTCCAAGAATGAGACAACCTTGAAAGAATTTGCCTTGGTGAAGAGGAAATAAATTACATTAATGTGGTTAAAATTGTTTTGACTGTTTCAGAAGTTTGTGAAAAATAATCTTTATAATAATCTTTTATCTTATTTGTTTATAACAAATAATCTATATAACTTTGTAAATAATGGATCAACATATTATTCTTAATCATCACTTGTGACAGTGTATGACCCTAGCTGATGAAAGGTTTTTATCTCTTTCATTTTGTCAAGCTTTTGAATCTGGCCTATAGGAAAAATTCCTAATAAGCCATAACTATGCAGTCTGGATCTGAGAGCTCTGTCGGCATCACTGTTTGAAGGAGCATCACAAGGATGATTTGGGGGATGGGCTTCTAATTATATGCCAATACATGGGTGTGACTTGGCCTTATTCTATTATTTATTTTTACTTTTTAAATTACACCTAATTGAATGAGCATATTTAATAGCTGTTTTGAAAAAAACTTGAAGAAACCTACTATAGCTCTTTTTCTCTGCTCATATCTGCTTTATATTCAAGTCCTCTTCCTGTATAAGCAGAAACCTTCTTGAGAAGTAGCAGGCTCAAATCTGGCCTGGTTACCCTTCCATTTTCCTCTGTCCTTTCCTTAGCAACATCTAAACTGGGTTTTGAGGCTGTTGGTTTAGCAGTAGCAGTCTCTGACCAGCCCAGACTCCCACTGTGACTGGACCTAGTAGGGTGGCAGGTTAGTGGCTTGTTCATGGGTAGACCAACAGTCACCCCATTAGTGCTCCTTTTATCTATAATTCAGGTCTAGGTTTCCCCTATTTGGCAGGGAGAGGGCGGCAGTTCTTAAAAGGGGAGCAGGTGTACTTTAATTTTTCTCACTGTTAGAAATGAGATTGAGAATGGAAATTCTAATTATATGCTGTTTCCATTTGGCTGAAATTACAGAAATGGACCAATGTCTGAAGTTACATAGGGAAGTGGAAAAAGGAAATGGAACAGAAAAATTGGTGTTAATAGCTTTGCCACTGTGTACCGCTTGAGTTTTAAAGTCTGAAAGCCTTCAATTTGCCATTACTGCATCTTACTCAGTTGCTCATTAGTCACCCAGATAAGACAAGAACCACTCTCAGGATTGAGCTGTTCGGTGAGAGTTCATAATGTTTGACCTCACTGCAGGATGGTGTCCAGTGATGGCATTTAATGAAAACTGAAGATTGCCTTAGTATTAGGAAAACAGCCCTAAAAAGCAGGCATGAGTTTGCTAAAGATACTATTCAGGTCCCCTAAACATCTATGATTATTTTGTATTTGATGATTTAAAATTTACTATAAATGCCTCTTCTAGGATGGCACTTTTTTTTTCATGGTTTATCTCAGGTACATAAACTGAAAAATAGGAACTATTCTTTTAATATCATATTAAAATATCTGTTTGACTAGATGATGTCAGAGATTTTTTACATTTTAAAAGTTTTATAAGAGATATATTCTATCCTTTTGTAATAATCAAGTATGTGCATTTAAATATCATTTATAGCATATGAGTTATTTCGTAAAATTATAGAACTTCATAATTATTAGAATTTCAAAATTCATAATTAGAATTTCAAAATTAAAAGAACTTCAAGGATTTTCTAATTCATCCTTTGTTAAAATTCAATAATTCTTTCTCCAACATTCCTGAAAAGTGTTTACACCATCTCTGCTTGATGGTCTTTAGTGATGAGAAATTCATCATCTCATAAGACAAACTTTTTGTTTTAAGTTGTTTAAAAGTTTAGGGGGATATCATTTTTAGCAAATACAATATAAAATCAGAAATCTTCACTTAATGTTATTTTTAGCTTTCCTTTTAGAGCCCCATCCTTCCCACTTTTTGATCCCATAAGTGGATTGAAACAGCAATGGGAAACCTTACTAGAATGGTATTCTTCAAATGTGGCAAACAGTAATGTCATTTTTAGTTTCTGGGAAAAAAACCAATAGATCAGTAATAAACTTTGCAGTGCAATGAGTGTTGGCCTCTGCAACCAGCTTGCTGACCACACCCTGTGTCCACAAGTGTAGGTATAGTGTGGTAGCATCAATAGTAAGGGTGGTAGGTACATCTTTTATTCTAATAGCACGTAGTTCACAGAGTATTAGGTTCTGTTCATTTTATAGAGGCTATTAATATACATTTCTCAAAACACCTTTTAAAGTCAACTTTTCAAATCATTTTGAAAAAATAATTTTGTGTCTCCATTCATCTGTGATATGTATAATCCACATAATAAATTGTTGATTCAAATTTTGTGTCTTTACCTTTAACTAATGTATGGATTCTTAACCTGATGTAAATTGATAGAGTTAGCCTTGAGTCTAGTCCAGGGTCTAATATTACTTGTTCTTACCCTTCTCTGCAGATACTCCGTGAACACAAAGCAGTCATCATTCAGAAGTGGGTCCGGGGCTGGCTGGCTAAGACACACTACAAGAGGAGCATGAGAGCTATCATCTACCTTCAGTGCTGCTTCCGGAGGATGATGGCCAAGCGTGAGCTGAAGAAGCTCAAGATTGAGGCCCGCTCCGTGGAGCGCTATAAGAAGCTCCACATCGGTATGGAAAACAAGATCATGCAGCTGCAGCGCAAAGTTGATGAGCAGGTGTGTTTAGTCAAAAGCCCTGGAAGTAGAGTGTGCCTGAAGAAATAAATCCATTGGGATGGTTTTCAATATTATCTCCCCTTGAAAGTGTGAGCAAGAAGTGACAGTAATGACAGTAATTAACATGAAAATAATGACAAGCTTATAGGCAAGGACTAAGACAAGAAATTATTTTTGAGACTATTGGAAGTGAAACACAGCCAAATTTACTAACCCTCCAAACCTATATGATCGAGAGTCATATTGTATTTTATACATTACAGAACTCTCACCATTATCATTTATTGGCATGTGATATAATGCTCATTGTACAGATGAGAAAACTGAGATACAGAGGAAGTAAGTGATTTTTTTAAGGCCAGCTAGGAAAATAAAGGAGGCAAAAAGGACATAAAAGAACAGAAGCACGTTATATGCATTCACAAAAAAATGGAAATAAGAAAAATTGATTTAAGTTACAGGGTCTGTCTTAGTTTGCCACAGGCCTGCCAATGCAAAGTACCAGAAATGGGTTGGGTTTTATAATGGCAATTTTATTTGGGGTATAAGCTTACAGTTCCAAGGCTGTGAAATGTCCAAATCATAGCACCATCAGAGGTTCTTTCTCCTAAAGTCAGCTACTGGTAATCCTGGTGTCCTGCCATGTGGTGAAGATGGCGGCTGATCTCTGCTGAGGTCCCTGCCTTCCCCTCCAGAATCTACTGTCTCCTGGAACTCAGCTGTGAGCAACCAGGCATAGGGCTTGTCTCTTACAGGGCCTCCTCTCTCAGTCTCAGCTGCTCTGCTTTCTTCCCAAGTTCAGCTGTAGGCTATCAGGCATATGGCTCATCTCTTTAGCCTTAAACTGCTCCGTGGGCCCAGCCTCTTGGGGGCTTCATGCTTAAACTTTGGCTGCTAGCAGTTTTTGAGTCCTCTCTCAAAAATGTCAGCTTCCTTTCTTTGTGTCTCTCTCTGTTTCTGTTTATATAAAGCTCCAATAAGAGAGTAGAGACCCAGCCTGAGTCACATGTCACTGACATAGTCAAGTCAGAAGGGCCCACACCCACAGGAATGGATTAGTTCAAGAATATAATCTTTTTCTTTTTGGGATTCATAAAATAACTTCAAACTGTCCCAGGGTCCTAGATAGTTGCCCATAAGGAACAACATGTATATACTACACATATTTAAATATGTGCTTCACTGTGAGTTAAACCCATAATTAACATTACTGAAGGATGCTAATGGTCAAAGAGAACTCAGCCATAGTACCTCAGTGTTCCACTATACATAAATGCTTTTTTCTTTGTTTTCAAGTTACATCCCTTTTTTAGTCTGAGCAATGGTATCCTAAAGTTTTTGAGCCTACAAAGTATTCATAATAGATGTCTGTCTTTTAGATAGCCATATTAAAAACATGTAGCATTTTAATTTTTATTTATTTATTTTATTATTTTATTTTATGTATTTTATTTTTTAAAGATGTACTGGGGATTGAACCTGGGATCTCGTTTGTACATGGGAAGCAGGCACTCAACCACTGAGCTACACCCGCTCCCCTTATTTTTTATTTTTATCTTAAAAAGTAAACTAGAGGGAAGCGGCTGTGGCTCAATCAGTAGGGCTCCTGTTTACCATATGGGAGGCCCCGGGTTCGGTTCCTGGGGCCTCCTGGTGAAGGCAAGCCCGCCCGCACAGTGTGGTTAGCTGACCCAGCGAGCACAAGCAGCAAGGGGGGGATAAATGAATAAATAAATAAAATCTTTAAAAAAAAAAAAAGTAAACTAGAAGAATTGGAAGATTACAAGTGTAAGGGCATAGTTAAAAATTTGTGACAAACATTTACAGAGCCCTTACTATGCACAGAGCTCTATGATAGAAGGTAGAGCACAGTAAAGAATACAAAGATAAGTAAGCCACCATCTTTACCTTTAAAGGACATTGTAATTTATGGTAGATAGTGATAGGTACACAATAATCCCAGGAATTGAACAAAATTTATGGATATAGGGAGTGAGAGAGGAAAGTAGCAAACAGGGCTCAATCTAGAAGTCGTGAATGAGATCCAGGTACCAAGCAAGAATCTTGCTACTGTGGATTGTCACGTCGTTGTTAAGCATCGAGAAGCACTTTCATTGGCAAAAGAAGAGGGAAGATGCCCGTGCTTCTGAGGAGCCTACAGTCTATTTGCAGAGATAATAGTTTGATGGCTTGAGAATAGTTACTAAGTAATATTTTAGTACATGCAAATGATAAGAATACATAAAAGTGAAGGAGGGCAAAGAAAAACAGGGATCAGAATGAAATTGGATTCATCAAAAAAGTTTTCAGGAAGAGTTTTGAAGGTAGTAAACAGAGAGATTTGGTGGAAACTTGTGGTTTTGAGGCCATCATTCTTATGCATCACCTAGCTAGCTCATTTGTTGTTAAGATTTATTTTTAAAATTTATTTCTCCCCACCCCCTTGTTGTTTTGCACTTGCTATGTCTGTTTGTGTTCCTTGTTTCTTTGGGAGGTACCAGGAACCGAACCCAGGACCTCCAATGTGGGAAGGAGGCGCCTAATTGCTTGAGCCACCTCTGCTCTCTGCTTTGTTGTGTCTCTCATCATGTTTTCCTCCGTATGTCTCTTGTTGCATCAGTTTGCTGCGCCTGCCTATCGCGTCAGCTCGCTGTCTTGCTTGTCTTCTTTTAGGAGGCAATGGGAACCTCCGCTCCCTACTTTTGTTGTGTCTCTCATTGTTTTTCTTCTTGTGTCTCTTGTGTTATCTTGTTGCATCAGCTTTCCATGCCTGCGTGTTGTGCCAGCTCACTGTCTTCTTTAGGAGGCATCCGGAACCGAACCAGGCACCTCCCATGTGGTAGGTGGGAGCTCAATTGTTTGAGTCACATCTGCTTCCCATAGCACATGATTTTTGGTGACACTCTGATCTTTTTTTTTTTTTAATCTATTTTTAAAAGCAACTATTTGATTTCCCTATTTCTGGATTAAGAATCAGGAAATTAAAGCTTTACTGTGTACTCACTTTGTGACGGAGAAAATCACATCTATGTTGCTCATCATGTAGTAGAATTAATTGTGCTTGTTCTTTTCTCTCTTTGTGTCACAAAGAGAGTATTATTTGTGTTATTTTAAATGTTGTGGCTAGTATTTTGATTAGCTGCTGTACCGATGCTAAACCCATAAATAACCATGGTTTTCTTACTAAACATATTTGATGATGTGCATATTTACTTATTGTTTTGTATGTGGGTGTTTAAAGAACAAAGATTATAAATGCCTCATGGAGAAGCTGGCCAATTTGGAAGGAATATACAACTCTGAGACAGAGAAACTACGAAGTGATGTAGAACGTCTTCAACTAAGTGAAGAGGAAGCTAAGATAGCTACTGGACGGGTCCTCAGTCTGCAGGAAGAAATTGCCAAGCTCCGAAAAGACCTGGAAGAAACTCGGTCAGAGAAAAAATCCATTGAGGAACGTGCAGATAGATACAAACAAGAAACTGAGCAGGTAGGAACTAATGTCTGTATCCCCATTTACTCCTCTATGTAAAGGAAATGTGCTATAATCTTGATGTGGCCCATGTGGCTCATTGTTGGTTTTAATTGAGGATGACATAAAATTTTAGTTGGTTTAATGCTCTTTATTAGTGTTTCTCTAGCATTTATCCCACATGATCAATGAGTAGTTGCGGATGTTTTAGTAGAAAGAATTAATTTAAGAAGAGAATTAATGACCAAATATTACTGTACCCACTTTTTCCTTTAAATGTGTTTGTCTGATGGAATGTGGACTCCTTTTCCTTCAGTAAGGTTAACATGATTAAGAAGCAAGTCAACCCATGAACAGTCAATACCTGATAGTAGGGACTCTAATGGAAATCTGCAGTAATGCTGTATTAAATGGTCCAAGTGTGAGAAGTCCCAATGTCTGCAGGCTAATGACAGCCAAGAGCTGCCATGCAGACGGCACAAATAAACACTTGTGGATTGATCAGTTCTTCGACACCACAAATTTGTATTAAATTATATTAGAACTTTATCAAGTACACAAAACATCAAGGCTCTCAAGTATAAATGAGTTGTATTGTTTACACATTTTTAAAAGCACCTCACCATAAGGCTTACTGGAAAAAATTAATAGATTTTTCAGAGATTCAACTAATAGTACTATCTTTAAATGAAAACAATTGACTGTGTTGGCTATAACTGCTGGCTAGAATCCTGACTGTTCTTTCTGCACTGACTTTGCACAATAACAGCAGCATATATAGTGAGAACCTCACACAGTTCAGGTGTGATAGCGAAGCTAATAAAATTGAGATCCTTACATGGTATTGAGTCCTCCTATATCTTTAGCAGTGCCATTATGTAATGTTATTTTGGTGTGGCAGGCTTGTTCTATCAGAATTCATCTGTGCATTCAAAGGGATACTCTGGAGTGTTTAAAATCTCTCCTTTTTCATTGTCTCCTGAGTCCATGGAAGCTTCCCAGATATCTCTGAAGCTCTATCTTACTTAAGCCTAGTAGGAACATCCCCCTTCCTCTACAAAGCCAAGTTCTTGCTGTTATTGTTTTATAGACTAGTATACATGAGCATAGTTAGATTTCTCCTTTCTTTTCATTTCATTTTCTTCTAGTTTTCAGAGGGGTTGCTATAGGCACTATTGTAAATTGTTTTGGATGGAGTGTAGTAATAAGGGAGGAATGAGAAAATTTCACTATGACAACCAACTTTATTGTTGGGAAAATGACATTTTCAGCCAGCCTGATCAAGGAGGTCAGAAGTTACACTAGAGCTATGGTTCTTAATCAGAAGTATGTGTCAGAATCTGCTGAAAAGTTTTAAAAAGACACATACCTAAGCTCTGGGAGTGTGGGCCGGGCACATGTATTTTTAAAAAGCACCATAGGTGATTAGTAGCACATCACTGACAAAGAGGAGCTTCTCTCAAGAGCCCACAGAGAACTCGGGCCTTTCTACCAAGTGTGGATGTTAAGACCATATTGGTATGGAGGGAAGAGAATGAACCATCAGAATGGTCATGTTTGGACTGACTTCTGCTGTGGCATGGTGTTGTTATCTACTGTTCCTGGTAGCCAGGAATTCTTAGTCACAGAGTTCTTTTCCCTGCCTCTGAAGCCCTTCCATGATGAGAGGTTTGCCTATCAGCTCTCTCTTTATTAATAAAGTTATTGTTTTGGGATTCTTTATTTAGATAAAGGAATTCCAATTTCACTGATCACAAGTACACATTTTATTCCAAAGATGAACTGAGTAAATTATGTACTTTGCAAAGTTACCTTTCATTTTCCTTTTTGCTTCCTGAGAATCCTTTGCCAACCAGTAACCAGAAAGTTAAAGATCAATGCTTACTTGAACGAGGAACAAAAAGACTAGTTTTCCATCTTGCGAAACTGTTAAAAGGAGATGAAAGGGAAATTCTGTTTCTAAAGACAGATAGTAAAGAGCATCAAAAGGTCTTCAGTGAATTTCCAGAACTAAAAATCCCTTCATATCCTTCCTAACCTTCATAACCTCTCCCTTTGAATCATGGGTACACTTGAGCTTTGTGTTAGGGTATGAGCTGAGAAGGCAATATCATTGCTTTGAGAGCAAATGCTTATGAAGGGTTAGGCAATTTGCTAAATGCTCAAGGTAAAAAATAAAATAACATCAACCATCCTTGTTCTCCAGGAATTTGTCTTTTAGGAAGGACAGAAAAGTAAATCATTTATAAGGATTATAAAGAAGCATACAGAGTCCTGTGGTAATCCAGGGGAGAGACATCTAAATTGGAGTGTGTATTAGTCAGGGTTCTCTAGGGAAACAGAATGAACAGGAGATATTGATATTGAGATATTGATATCTGTCAATAATATGACGTGACCATGGGATGCACAAGTCCAAGTTCTGCAGGCAGTTGGCAAACCCGGGGCTCTGATGAAAGTCCAATGAAGATCCTTGAAGAGTTTCTGGGAGAAGTTGGCTGTCCAAAGACAAACTGGGAAATTCTCTCCAAATGTTGAAATCACTTCCCCTTTTAAGCTATTCAACTGTTTGGATAAAAGTGTCACCCATTGCTGACGGCAGTCTCATTGATTGATACAGATATAATCAACATCCACCCAGTAAATTCACTGGTAACCAAAGTCCAGTGCTTGCTGGACCAAACACCTGTATACAATTACCTGGTCAAGTTGACACATTAGCCTGACCATCACAGAGGGGGTTTCTAGGTAGGCTTTCTGGAGGAGGTAATGCTTGAGCCAAGTATGAAGGAGCACTAGATATAACTGGGCAAAGAAATGAGACACAGGGATAGTGGAAACAGGGAGTGACTGCTATATGGTCTTTACATCCAGGAACTGGGCTACTGTCTGTTGCATCCATCTCCGTTTATTGTTTCATTTTATAGCTGGTATCAAATCTGAAAGAAGAAAACACTTTGCTGAAGCAGGAAAAGGAAACCCTCAACCACCTTATTGTGGAACAGGCTAAGGAAATGACAGGTAAGGTTCATGTGGGCCCAGCCTACTGCAGTCCAACCAACTGCACCCCAAAGTTTTATAAGTTGCAATTTTTTTAATAAGTTACAACTTTGCTTAGAGTTTAAATATTTTTAAAGATTGAGAATATAAACTCAACAGTTATCATCAGTAAATTTACAAAGTGCTAAGAGGCAAGAGTTCCAAGTATTCTGGTTGAATTAGTATACTTATAGAGCTGGTCTGTCTATGTACAAATGTGAACTCATGTTCAGCAATATTGTATGTACTTTAAAAAAATTAATTTGTTCTGCATGTATGATTTATCAGTCTTGGCTTGTAGGGTTCCTATTAATTTATGACCAATTCTTGAGCTAATATGTGTATGCATATTATATGTATGCCTGTGTATATTCTTTTTATTTATTTATTGCTAAGTTAATGAATGTTATACTCCCAAAATTAACTACTCTTTGCCACCAAACTGAAAAACACTATAAATTTTTTAATAGAAAACTGACTAGATGTGGACAAATAGAATTTATTCTATTTGCTCTTTGTGGGACAGCTTAGGATGGAGATAATTTACAAGGAGTCCACCTATACACAAACATGGTATAAGGAGATACAGATATGAATTGCAGTAATTGGGGGTAGAAATGGAAGAGAAGAGATGTCTTGGAATGAGGACATTATATGAAAAGAATCAATAGATGGGTATCATTTTAGATGTGGTATTCAAAAAAGGAATAAAATGTTCAAATGTTTTGAGATGAGGTATCAAGCCAATGATGATAACAATGGTAGTAATGAGGAAATTGAGAATGAAAAGTTCCTGTTTGTGAGGCAAATTAATGAGATCAGTTATAGAGCCTTAAATTTTGGGTGTCAACTAGGGCCTCAAGATGGAGGTGTTTTGAAAGCAAATTGAGATCAATGATTAGAGAATCAGAAATGAGCCAAAGATACTCATTAAAACTATGGTGGTAAGAGAGCCCTCCATTTTTTCTCTATACTGTGTCCCCCTCCCAAATCAAAGCGGATAAAGTAAAAGAAGAAAACCTGGAATTAAGCCTTGTGGAATGACCATAAATAATAGATAAGGCAAAGAGAAATAGCCAGAGGGGAAGGAAAAAACAAAGTCTCTGAAGCCATGGAAAGAAAGCTGCTAGGATGTAGAATGTGATGGAAGGATCCAGAATGATGAAAATACTACTAGGAAAATATAAAATGTTATTTGAAATTGAATGATGAGAAAAAGGAATAACAATGGATTTGCCTAGGGAAAATTTGTTGGTAGTCTTGGAGCAGTCTTCAGCAAACTGGTGAGAATAAAAGGCAGTTTAGAGAGTTTTATAGAGGAAAAATTCTTTCACTCATTTACAAATTATTTAAGCCTTATTTTAGGCAAGCACAGAGATGGGCACCAGGGAAATACTTGTGACAACACAGCTGCAGCACTTGGCCTCATGGAGTTTATGGAGAAAGAAATGGTGACACAATAGAAGCAGGCAGGGCATATTAAATAAAATTTAGCCACAACATGTAAGGGTAAAATGTAGCATAGGGCAGGAAGTTTAATATTGGTAAATGTGACTGGTTGGCTCATTGCATTAAAACATATAACCAGGATTTGAGAATTTTTTGCTTTGTGTTATCTGCAGTCAGAAACGAATATCTAATCTCCAGATCACGTCCTAGCCAAATGCAAGCCTCTGTCAACAGAGAAGGCAGAGTGAAATGGGTAAATGGAAAGTTAGTGTTCCTCCAACACCTAAGGAACAGCACGTGGGAGATGGCCAAAGAAGTAAACAAGATACATGATCACACCTGGGGATTTTATCTGTTTAGAAACGGAAGTAATAGGACAGCAGGGAATTTAGGGTGCTGGCAAATTGTAAGATACAACTAGAGAGACTTTGTAGAGGAAGAGCAGAGAGACTCTATAGTCTGACATCTAGGCTGGCAGAGAAATCACCATTCCATCAGAGACTTGAGAAATAATTCTTTCTCCTTGTCCAATAATTTAGATAAAGCATTTTTACTAATAACCTGAAACAGAGTATTATTGGAATAAAAAATATAGTTCAATTGCTAGACAATATGAAAGTTTATCAAGGATATGCTATAACCAATGTATAAACTAGTGGCATGATAATATAGTGGTACAAAGCATGACTCTTGAATACAGACAGACCTGAGTTCTTCTGATTATAGCTGTGTGACCTCTTTAAGCTTCCTTAACCCTCCTTGTGCCTACTTGTCTCCCCCTATGTTTTCAATGTAACATTTATGTAATCTCAAGCTTCTTTCAGAAAAAAAAAATTTTTTTTTAAAAGAAGCAAAGAGTCCCCTATTTCTCTTGCTCCCTACAAGTATCAGCCTCCAAGATAATCTTACAGTACAAATGGCCAGAAATGCTCTGAAATATCTTATACCAGGAAAGAAACAGGATAATCCATTTTTGGAATGAGAATTGGAATACTTACAAACGCTGAGTTATACAGAAGAAATCAAGAGATGAGAGTTCTTATTAATAAATGACTTCATTTTTTTTTTTTGTCATGGTGTTTTTTCTTTCCCTCCATTCACAAAAGTATTCTTCATAGGTCAGAGTCATAAGTAAAAAACACAAGCAGAGGAATTGGAAGTCAGTGTACACATTGGCACTTCTTGCATTCTATGGAACCATATTTGGTATGCATTTCCCTCTTCTTTCTTTCAGAGACAATGGAGAAGAAGCTCATAGAAGAAACAAAACAACTGGAACTTGATCTTAATGATGAAAGGTTGAGATATCAGAACCTTCTGAATGAGTTCAGTCGCCTAGAAGAACGATACGATGATCTCAAGGAAGAGATAACCCTAATGGTGATAAGTCAAAACACTATTGCTTTTTTGTTCCTCCTGAAAAATTTTAAATATATACAAAAGTAGATAGAATAGAATGAACCCTCGTGTACTCCACTTGCCCATCACCCAATTCAAAATGATTAACACATTACTACCTCCCAGCCCTCACATCCAATGGATTATTTTAAAGCAGATTCCAGAAACCATGTATTTTCATTCATAAGTACTTAAATAAAGTCAAATGCTTTAAAGACTAAACTATAGGATAGAATAAAGTCAATACATTTGGATTTGGTTTATGTATTGAATGACAACGCCAGATTTGCATATAGAACAAATATTTATATAATTGAGCCTTTCCTCTGCTAGTTTTTATTATAATTTCAAAGGTATATTCCTACAAAAAGGAAGCTCATCCTCTATTTGTAAGAAAATTTATTTAAGAATTTTGTATTTCAAGGATTCTTCTGCATTTGCCAATGTACCTTTTGTACTTTTAATTATTCTTTTCACCCTTCCAGTTCTGCTTTGCCCTGCTATCAGGAACCAAAAAGTTCCCTTGCTCTCTTGTTCCTTAGAAGTATCAGCTTTAAAGGTACAAATAGCCAGTAATGCTCTGAAATATCTCTTATAAAAAGCAAGATAATTTGATATCTGTGGGTAGAGTACCTGCTTCAAATTTTACTTCTATCTGGATCTCCTGACAAAAATTTTTAAAATTTGGGAGGCATTTAAAAAGTCAAAGTAAAGAGAGATTATGTAACATGGGAATCAAAGGAAATGAAATAAATTTGTCCCCTTGCAGATAAGAAAACCTAGGTAGGCTCAAAGAGGTTGAGAAGCTAATATAAGCCCTCAGGGGGATCATTATTTCAAACCTCCTCACTACGCTCCCCTGATTTATATGTGACAGAGAAATTACAAGTAGGAGTGGGTCACCATTATCCTTATAACTGACAAATCTAAGGGACTCTCATTACTCTTTGTCTTCCTTGATCTGCTCACTGTATTTGGCCCTGTTGAAACCTCTCCTGGGTCACATTTTCTCATTCTTAGCTTTCTCTGCAGAGTTCTATTTCTGTCTTTCAACATTCATGTTCCCCAGAATTCTATTTTTGGATACATTGTTTACGTACTCTATTTACTAGACAACCTCACCAACATTTGTGGTTATTCTGTGCTTCAGTTAAGGTTGAAATAAACTCTGTATACCACAGGGTATTTCTGAGGTTTTTGGGATTTAAGTGGGTTGGGAAAATAAATGACTCCAAGGTTAAATAAATGTGGGAATCAATCAGATTAAACAGAGTTAAACAGATTTTTTTCTATAGAATTTCTTGGATTCCCTAATTGTATGTGCCTTGTGAATTTCAGAAAATAAATAGGGAGAAGGAAGCATGTGCCACTTACATATCAGTCTCTGAGCCTATTCCAGAAACATCTGTGAGGTCATGGGTCCCTGTAGTCAGTGAGGTAGCCAGCTGAAAGGACCTGCCAATACAGGATATCCTCCAGCTCTTTAACACTGCTACCCCTTCCTGCTAATCAGTCTCTGCCTACTTTGCATTCTTTTCCCATCAGGGCTGCGAAAAAAAAAATGTAACCAAGCTCTAGGGGTAGTTTGATTTCTTATTTCTCAGTCCATTGCTCTCTTCATTGTATGCCTGTGGCTCATGATTGTTATTTTCATTGCATACCAAAATGGTCAGGGGAAAGGAAAAGGAAAATAGCTGAGGAAGGAAGATCAGAGGTTGCTTGCTTCCCATTTGGTTCTTCATTAGCTCTCATTACTTAGCTTCAGACACAACTTTTCTTTGGGCCGAGAATAAAAAAAAATGTGATTTTATGACCAAGTGAAATAGTAATAGCAATATCCTATTTTAATGATTTGACAGAACTTTGCAGCTAGCATGAGAACTTGGCTAATATTTTATTGATGATGCAAAGACTGCAAAGGGAGCTCTCATTATCACAATCCTAAACTAATGAAGCATTTTGTAGCAAATAGACTCCTCAAATGAAAGGGAGGAAATTTTAGGGGGAGGAATTGACAGGTTGCTCGTGGGCTTTCTGTAATCTATGTGATAGTGGATCAAAGCATGATAGGGAGTTAATAGTGTCACCAATTGCCAGGGTCTAGAGTGGTTGCCCCTGGTACCAAGCAATGTTGGAGGATTTTTCTCCTAGAGCATTTAATTGTCCAGGGAATATAAGTGCAGAGGCAATGAGAAGACTGATCTAGGGTGAAGGAGTTTCTAACCAACAAAGAAAGGATAATGAGGTAAGTGAATCCGGCCTTGTGAAGTATTTGAAGATAAATTAATTGCAGAATAAAGAGGGAATCAAAAAAAAAAAAAAAAAAAGAAAAGAAAAAAGAGGGAATCAAGCATGTCAACAATGGGGTCATTAGTCTTGGCAAAGGGAATGAAACAGATTCAGGAAAAGAAGAAATTATAGGAAAAATAACAGATAAGAAGAGAGGAGGAGTGACATGTAGATCTTGAAGGAGAACATGGTGATCAAGTCAAGTGTAAGTCCTATAATTCAGTAGCACATGAACAGAGGAACAGAATCCTAAAAACATGGGGAACTGAAAGGCCATCAGCTAGGAAGTTGTTGAAGAATTACTGCAGTCTCCTAACAATTAGAGCAGCAACAGTCAACATTAAGTGAATGCTTGTTATATGCCAGGTAGTCTGCTAAGCTCTTTACCTACATTATCTTATTTAATCCTCACATAAACCCTATGAGGTAGATAATACTATTACCCTCTTTTTTCTTGGTGAAGAAACTGAGGCCTGGAGAAGTCAGATAAGGGACATATAAGTGACTGTGTTGGGATTCCTACCGAGCTATTTCTTGCTTCAGACCCTGAGCACTTAAACACTGCCAGTATCCAAAAGGATACATTAAATAGTAAATGCTGCAGGGAGGCGGCTGTGGCTCAATCAGTGGGGCTCCTGTTTACCATATGGGAGGCCCCGGGTTCGGTTCCCGGGGCCTCCTGGTGAAGGCAAGCCCGCCTGCACGGCGTGGTTAGCTGACCCAGAGAGCACAAGTAGCAAGGGGGGGATAAATGAATAAATAAATAAATAAAAATCTTTAAAAAATAAAAAATAAATGCTGCAGTATTGCTTCTATTCATCCCTTAAGGTATTCATTATTTAATAATAGATACACGTGGAAAAGTAGGGTCCTCACTCATCTTTAATAAACTCTTAAAAAATCTTTGTCCTAGTGTTTTATGGACCTACCTGGTTTTCTTAATGCCACAATCACTTTACTAAAGAAATGCCATCCCATACAATTGTGGGCTTGGGCTAGGAACTTTAAGTAAAGGTGCCTGTGTATGTAAACACAAGAATAAATCTGAGTACCTTTTACTTGATGTGTGTGGATTTTCCTCTTTAGCATGCATACCAGGTTTTGGATAGTTTCAGAGGTTCTGGTATTCTTCAGTTTTCCCTGAGCATTTGAGTACAGGATGGGCTGACCTGGGAGACTGTTAACTGCTATTGGATGCTGACTGGCTTCCCTTTGGTCACACAGATAAGTCTGCTTTCTTTCTGCATGATGGAAGGAAAGAGGCAAAGAAGTTTTGTGACTTCCAACTCTTTGGATGCTGACTAAAGTGAAAAGGACTAAAGGAGCTTGGAAAATCAGAAAGCCCTCAGAGGACTTTCTGAAGCTCCTGTGGAATCCAAGTCCCTGAACATCCCTACTTCTTCTGCTGAGGGCACTATAGGAGTGAAGGAAACAAAACCCAGCTTTTTATTCCTTCTTCCTTCAAGTCTTTCTCGAACTCCTTTTCCTATAGGAGGAAAGGGACTGCAATTGCTTTAACTGTTCTATTCCTCACAAACTTTCTGAATACTAATTTCATAGTTACCACATGTCATAAAATTGTTACCAGGACTCCCTGAGTTAATGACCCAAAGATCTTCAGAGGATTATTAAATCAGTTTTCTTACCTCCGCTGTACTGCCCATCCTTCCCACTGCTGACTCCAGAGATTTAATTAACTACATGCATAAAAATGACAGAAATTATGGTCACCTATGTAAACCCCTTCAATTTTTTTTTTTTTTTACCATTTATGCCCAATTACAGTGCAATAAAATGATTATATATGTCATTAAATATATTTTATGCTTTTTTGTAAGTTTTATTTGATTGCAACACTAAAGTCAGTGCTTGGATGCTGAGGCATCATACCTGGCCACTTAAAACTTAAAAAACCCCAAAGGGGCTTTGCTAAGAGCTACAGGTAATTTTCACTCGGGCCTTTGGGTTTGAGGCTCTTCTCCCTGTCATGCCATGTTGGTGCTTCCTTCTCTTTCTTTGAGAAGCACAGAAGTCACCCTGTTATAAATGTTGCGTCAGAACAACATGGAACAGACTATTTAAGCATTAGTACAGAAAGTCAGTAAGTGGGGTTTAGAGCAAGTCAAAGTAAGCATTGTCTTAATTATGCCCAGTTTAATTATCTTGTATTAATTATGCCTGGTTTATATGCCTTGCAGAATGTGCCTAAGCCTGGACACAAGAGAACAGACTCCACCCACAGCAGCAATGAGTCTGAATACACCTTTACCTCTGAAATTGTTGAAACTGAAGATATTCCGTTAAGGACAGAGGTACATTTTAAACACCTGTCACTAAAACTAGGTTGTGACCATGCTATTGTTCATAGGCTACATTTCCAAGGCAGAGTGGACCCCAGTTGTCCATAAATACAACATTGGTTCTCAATCACACATTCTTTGTAAGTGACTTGTGGGTGCTTCATTAGCTGTGTATCCACATCTTTATTTGATATTTTTTGTCGATACACATTTTAATTTTAATTTTTAATGTAATTTTTGACACTTTCCACATTTTATTTACATTTTTAAGACTAACTTTAATCTCAAAATCACATATCTATACACCTATTTCCTTTTTATTGGTTTCACTTAAACTTAAATGCATGGTTTATTAAACAAATACTGTAAATACGTGTAACACACAGGAATGGCTTTTAACAGAAATTCATCTATACCCCTGCCCAACTTTTTTTTAAATTATAAATCTAGGTTTCAAAACAATCCTCAACATATTTTTGATACTACTAGTAGTCAGCACCCACACTGCTTCAAAAATATTCATTGTATCTTCTACTTTAAACAATTTAAGCTGCAGCTCTTTCACTAAGCAAGTGGATAAAGCATGCCATCTCTGTTTTCCTTCTTGAAATTAGTTTTCAGACACACATATCCTTCCACAGTAATCTGAAACTTCTTACCATTTCTTGTAAACCTGAATTCTACTTTGAGTACTCCATGCTTATGCTTAAGTGATAGTGCTTGATAAGAGAAAAAAAGAATTTTGCTGCATTTTTTCTCCTGTTACCTGAAAACATAATGAGTGTACATATATTAAATATATTCTTACAAATGTCTGGGTCATGTTTACCAGCTGGAATTCTTTTACTTAATTTGTGGGTGTTTTGTGTTGTAATACTTAATCAATACATTAACATGAGTAGAAGGTTGTCGATTTAAGACAAATATGAGATCCACTAAAATTAATTGTTGTATGTTTGTCCTTCTGCTGGTTGTGGCAGCTTTATATTTTCTTCGGACATCATTAGATGTCTTAGCTTTTGAAGTACAACTTTAATGCAGTATAAATTTTGCCACTTTGCTAACACTGGTATGCTCCATGCATACACCATTACACTGGAATTACTTATTCCATTCATATTATTTTTGTTATAAATAAAAGTGATGGAGGAGCTTCTGGATATTATGCCCACATTTGGCTTTCAGGCTATATATTCTATTTTCGTAATTTGTCTGTGGAGACCGCTGTCTTCTGCAGTCCAATGCAGCCCAATTTTTAATGTAATTTTGATGGCCAGATTTTCTCTTTTGTAATTCACTTTTACACCTTAACATATTCTGTGTTCAAAAAATTATAGCCTAGGGGGGCGGATGTGGCTCAAATGGTTGGGGGTCCATCTGCCATATGGAGGGACCTGGGTTCGATCCCCGGGACCTCCCGATAAAATTAAAAAAAAAAAAAAAAATTATAGCCTATCAGGAATTTATTTCACACTGAAGCAAATTAGAAAAAAAAAACAGTAAGCCCTTTGGGGTTGGATAGTGTACATACCAATGCACAAGAGGTTAGCAAAATTGCTGCCTCTGTTTTTCTATCAGTTGTTACCAATGTAGTTTTCTTCCACAAAATTGCCTGGAAAATAGTTCAGAAATCTGTTTTCATGTTTTATGTTATATAGTATGAATCTAAAATGACTTATTGCTGAAACTTCAAAACTACAGTGACTTTAAGTTAGATTGTTCCCAAGCCAGTTCTCAGATCTTCTTTTCAAATATGCTGTTCGTTTCAGTAATGGGTAATTCAGGAATAGCTTTTCTATTTTTATATCATACTCAGAAAAAATGGCCAAGTCAGAAATAGACTGCTTCTGGCAGAACAGCTGAAGAAATCGAATGATTCTTTTCCTTTCTTGTCTTAGTTTTACTTTAGAATGAAGAGTTTTGCCATCTCATTCTGTTCTTTTTGAAGGAAAATGTTTCCCTAAAACAAATAATTAATAATTTTTCTGATAAATGAGGCTTCACAGGTGCTATTTTATCTTTGTGCATTATGATGGCCATCTTTGTTGAAAACTATTTGTTTAATGTTTGTCTGTTTATGAAGATGTTTTAGTCACTGTGACATGGTTCTAGCTGTTGGGGTTAACAGGACGAAACTCTGGAGGACACAAGCTAAGAGAAATACTCAGGTGGGTAGGTGGCCATAATAAAAAGCCAACACAGCATATGAAAATCCAAGCTTATAAAAATAGGGAAATTAATAGTTGATTGTTTTCATTAGAAAATAATTATTGAAACTTTAATATTTAAATTTCAGCATCATAGAATTAATGTTAGAAGGAACATTGATAGTCATTTACTTAATTTTTCACCCCAAAAAGGAATTCATTCATTCGCATCTTTGACAGATGGTTATCCAACCTCTACCTAAATGTCTGCAGAACCATCTAGTAGGCAAGCTCATTCCATCGCTGGACAATTCAAATTGTTAGCAAGTTTTAAAAATGACAATATCCTTGTAGTGGCCATGAATATTTCCTAGTTTTGCCTTGCCTTGAATGAATTGGCTTTACTTTTTTTATGATAACCTTCTTAAAATTAAAGAAGATTATGATGTTCTTATCCTACCAGTATCACCAGCATTGTCTTCTTTAGGATAAGTATACACATTTTCTTTAACTCTAGGTGACCTTGTTTAATATGCAAACGCATCCTAATCATCTAATTGTTTAATTGTAATTGGTTAAGAAATCTCTTAAGATATAATGATTTTAATAACAACTCACATTATTGATTTCTTAACTACCTGCTAGGTACTATGGTCAGAGTTTCACTCATATTAACTCAATCTTCACAAAAATTCTATGAGACTAGTGCTTCTCTTATTCCCTTTTTACAGAAGTGGAAGTAGAGGTACAAGGAGGCTAATAAGTAATTTGTCTAGGGTCATAGCTTATAAGCAGCAGAGCTGGTATTCTAATTGAGGCTTGTCTAATTTTAGAGCCCATTTTTGTAGCCACCATATTCTTACCATCCAGGGCTTCCCATCCAAGGCTAAGATTGTACCCTGCGATTCTTCAGTCCCATTTCTATCTATAGCTAATATTGGGCTGAAGCCCATTGACTCAGCAGTATGGCCAGTGTGTAGCAGGATAGAGGTCGTATCAGTTATATATTGCTGCATAACAAACCACCCCACATTTTAGTGGCTTAAAACAACAGCAGTTTATGTTACTAACAATTTTGTGGGTTGATAGTATGGTTCCTCTGCTCTAGGCAGTGTTGGTTGAGGTCCCTGATGTAGCTGCACTCATCTGGGGGTCCTCAGTTCTCCTCCTTGGGCCTCTTCATGTGGCCTCTCTCTTCAGCAGAAAGGTGAATGGGTTCTAACTATGTGAGAGCAAAACATGCCAGGGCCTAAGGCTAGGCCCAAAAGTGGTGCAGTGTTAATCTTACCACATTCTATGATCAGAGCAAATCACAGTGCTAACCCAGATTCAAGGGAGGGGAATAGATGCCACTTCTCGGTGGGAGGAAAGGCATGTGTGTTGGGTGAAGTCACTGGAGGTTTGGTGAAGTCACTGAAGGTTTCCTTTGGAGACTACCACAAAGTTTGACTTTGAAGATTTCAGATTTAGAATTTCCGAGCTTCTATTGGACATGAAGGTTTTAGGATTTTCTGTTGGATTTATTTTTTTGTTTGTTTGTTTGTTAGTTAGAAGGTACTGGGGATTGAACCCAGGACCTCATACATGGGAAGCAGGCACTCAAACCACTGAGCTACACCTGCTCCCCCTTCTGTTGGTTTTAATGGGAGTACTCACTACTAGTAGTCTGAGGGAAGTATATTTATAAATTGCCCACTTCAGTATAATACCATTTGAATGGCTCCTGCATGGTAGAGGAAAACCATAATAAAAGGGTGTGTTTGCTGGAAAGTATTTTGTATTAAACTCAGGGCAAGGAGGGATCTTAGTGAAAGCTTTGATTGAGTACATCACATTTTTACACTCAGGAACTCCTTACATGCTTAACCTAATCTTTACTAATATTTGTTAGGGGAGAGGGATGTGTGTAAATTTTTTTGTTTGTAATTCCTATCTGTTTTCTGCTGAATATTTTTTCAAGTTAAGAGATAAATTAGAGTAGGCTTTAGTACATTTTTCATCTCTTTTGAATAATAAAATATGAATTGTGCTTCAGAAATCACAGACAGATTTTGGAATATTGTATACTGTCCTTCACATGCATTGACCTACCAGCAGTAGCTCATGCACCCAGAAGTCTTCTCTCAATAATGAGGGAAGGCTTTTCACTGAACAACTCTTCTTGTTAACAGACCCTTGTGACTAGGTGCATGTTTCTGAAATGCAGCTGACTTTGGTTATGTATGCTCTCCTTACTCTGAAACAGATTTCAGTAATTTTCCTCCATAGGACTGAGCCTAAACCCTTAGTCTCAATCTCTCTGAGCTTCAGTTTCCTCATCTGTGAAGTAGAGATGCTAGTGTCATTTTACCATATAATGATGTTTTGAGAATTAAATGAGTTAATTCTTATAAAACATTTGGAACAGTGGAGTGGGTGTAGCTCAGAGATTGAGCACATGGTTTGCATGAACGAAGTCCCAGATTCAATCCCTGGTACCTCCTAAAAAAAAATTTTTTTTTTGGAACAGTGTCTAGCACATAGTAAATACTCAATAAAAATAAATGTTTTTGCTATAATAAACAGGCTTCCACTTATCACCCTTTAAGACTGGGTGTGGTCAGGATTAGAAAGGTAGAAATCTATATAATTTATAATTAAGTGAGATTGAGTACCAGAAGAGAAATTTGGCAGGAGAGGTATCAGATTAAGACTGTGATTGGCTGTGCATTTCTACTTCCAGTTACTTTTGACTTCAAGGTTTGAGTTTATTCCTGCAACCAATTCTGTAGTGGCCAGATTTATAAATTATCCCTAAAACTCTTAAGGAAAACTTTCAACTCCTATGTATAATATTCTGAAGTAGCTCTTTTAGAATCTGGTGCTAGGAAAACAAAGAGGCTACTCTCGTTTAAGAATTTTTTTTTTTTAGTTAAGCTAGATAGGGAGAGGCCATTCAGACTGTTTAGGAATACAGAATTCCAACCTCAATCATGTAAAGTGTGTTGTAAAAAAATTGTTTTTCTAACTTTGCCAAACCTGTGATTTTTTGTTTACAAGTCATGGTGGCACCTCCATGGCATTCCTCTCTGGGGAATAAGAGAGGAATTGCCATCTCCACTTGCATTGCACATCCCACTCTTACACCTCTGGTGCCTTCATGATCTGGGTTTACATTGTTTTTGAATCATTGCTTCTCCCTGCTTTGTCATGCACCTTTTCTTGTGACCATTGACTGATTATCTCAGTTCTGTTTCTGCAATCAAATTCTCTCATATCTGTCAAATCCAGGATAAGAGTCACCATAACTTTCTAAGCTAGTGTTAAGAATAATTCCAGTATGACTTCCAGGCCTGTAGTGCCAATTTTATGAATAAATTCTATCTTCCTTTTGATTTTCCTGAAACTAGTGTTATTTTTTTTAGGTCAGTTTCACAGCTTTACTCTCTTAGAGAAGCCATAGGTGACAAAGTCCTTCATAAGGAAAGAAAGAAAAACGAAACCCCAGAAACTTCTCTGAGCCACACGGCCCAATCTTCCTTCTTGCTTATGTGATGAAGAGAGGATAAGTGGCATCTCTTTAATTAGATGCCTCATCAGATAAGAATGGACACCCTCTGGAGTATTCTTAACTTATTCCCAGTCATTATCATGCCTTAAGCCATTTTGCAGTTTTAAATATTCTCTGTTGTATTCTCCCATCTCCTATTTCAATGATTCTATTCCTATTTTCTTCTGTCTGATCTGAAAATGTGTGTGTGCGCGCGTTGGTTCTTCATCTTTATAAAAATTATTTTGTCTAATTACAATAGTAGCGCATGCTCAGTAAAAATATTCAGATATAGAAATGTGTAAGTAGAAAATGAAAGCTCTCCATAGTTCCTCCAATTCTCCAAGATAACCTTCTAGATTTTTGTGTTCATGTAGTAGAGACACATTTAAAAGTCATATATATATTTTTTAACAAAAAATAAGAACATAATATATTCTCTGCAATTTGTATTTTCCACTTAACACTTTATCTAGGACATTTTTATCTGCTCATGTAGCTCTACTTCATTATTTTTAACAGCTATAAAAAATTTCATAGTTTAGCTATACTGTGACTTAAACAACTCTCCTGTTGACCAAATTTGGGTTCTTTCCAGTTTTTTGCAATTACAAAACAATGCTACAGTGAACATCCTTTTCCATTTATTTTTGTGTATTTGTGTAAATATTTCTATAGGATTAATTCCTAAACATGAATTTGCTAGGTTAAATAATATACACACTTAAATTTTAATAAATACAACTAAATTTCTTTTAAAAGGTCTAGTAATATTTCCACCACTATTGTATCAGACACTATTGCTAATGCAAGGCATTATTAATCTTTTTAGTCTTTGCCAACCTGATGGGGGGAAAAGTAGTTCTTCACTGTTGTTTAATTTGAATTTCTCCAGTAATGCAAGGCAGTACATGTTGTCATATGGTCTTTGGCCAATTACTTTTCTTCTTCTCTGTAAGTTTGCCTATTTTTATTGGGCTTTTCATTGTTTTCTCATTGGCTTGTACATCTCCTGGCTCATCTTGACTGTCTCATCATTTTTGGGGTTTAGGAGCCGAGTGAGAAGAAGGTACCTCTGGATATGTCATTGTTCCTCAAGCTTCAGAAACGGGTCACAGAGCTGGAGCAGGAGAAGCAGATGATGCAGAATGAACTGGACCACAAGGAGGAGCAGGTGCTCCGCAGCAAGGCAAAGGTGTGCAGTGCTGTGTGGCCACTGAGGTGCCACAGGCAAGCCTGAGAGCCATGTGTAGGACTTGCTGTCCATTTCTGCAGTCTTAGGAACTCAGCCCAGAAGTAACTTAGTGAAGCAGTGTTTGAATAAAGTAGTGAGGACTAAACTCTCTTCCCTGTTTCCTGTAGAGCAAGCCAATATTCTAAAAATAAAAACATGAAATTTAAAATATAAAATTTTCACTTTATATTTTCCCTAGGAAGAAGAAAGGCCACAGATTAGAGGTGCAGAACTGGAATATGAGTCACTCAAGGTAATGAAGTTTCTACAAAAGACTTTGAATATTTTGTTTTGGCAAGTATTACAGATACCTGTGCAAAGCCTCACTTTTCCTCAGAAAACATCATTAAGGTCTGGAGGTTGCACTGGAGACCCTCACTTAAGCCTTATTCAGGCATTATGGTAGCCTTGTGTTGTTTCCTTTTATAAATTCCATTTCATACAAACTAGACTTCAGTCTAAAGAGGAACAGGAGCAATAGCTGCCATATTTGAAACTGTAGAGGGTAGTAAAGGACATGGACTGCAGAGTCAGAATGCCTGGATTCAAATCCTATATCCACTACTGTATGTCCATATGCAAGTTACTTATCCTCTCTGTCCCCAGTTTTTTCATCTATAAGATGGGGATATTGATAATATTTACTAAGGATTGTTAAAAACATTATATATATAATATGTGTAAATTGCTTAGAAAAATATTGCCTAGCACATAGTAAGTATTCAACAAATATTGGCTGCTATCATTATCATCATCATCATTTTAAATATAGGTACTTTCCATATATAAGCTCTAATTATTATTACTTTTTTAAGAAAAGTTGTGAGCTTACAAAACAATCATGTATAACATACAAGATTCCCATACATCACCCACCACCAACACCTTGCATGTTGTGGAACATTTGTTACAAATGATGAAAGAACATCACCAAAATGGTAGTTACTGGTAACTATAATCCATAGCTTATATTTGTTGTATTTTTTTCATAAATCACCCTATTATTAACATCATGAATTAGTATTGTATATTTGTTATAGTTTGTGAGAGAATGTTCTCATATTTGTAGTGTTAACCATCACAGGGTTCACTGTATTATGTAGTCCCATGCCTTGTACAATCCATCCAAATTGTATACTCAGTGGCTCTCAGTTTCATTACAGAATTGTATTGTCGTCACCTCAGTCAATTTTAGGATGTTTTCATTACTCCAAAAGTAAAAATCATATACCCCCTTATACCTCCTTATTTTTGACCCTTAGATATAATACTTTCTTGGTCATTGATGCAAGAATACTACAATATTACTGTTAACTATAGTCCATAAGTTACATTAATTGTATTTTTCCCACGTATTACCATATTCTTAACACCTTGTAATAGTGACGTACATTTGTTCTAGTTATAGAAAAACATTCTTTTATTTGTATTTTTAACTACAGTCCTCATCTGCCACTGAGTTCACTATGTTATATAGTCCCTAGTTTATCCTCTGGCTATCTTTCCATTGACATTTATATCCCTACAATACCCCTTTCAGCCACAATCACATTTATAAATCAGCAGTGTAATTCATACTCACTATAATGTGTTGCCATCAACTATATCCATTTCCACACATTTATAATCAACCTTATTAAAAATTTTACATACATTAAACATCAGCTCCCCCTTCTCAACCCTCATTCTATCTCCTAGTAACCTATACTCTAGATTTTAACTCTACAAGTTTATTCATCATGTTTAGTTCATATTAATGAGATCATGCAATATTTGTCCTTTTGTGTCTGGCTTATTTCACTCAGGATAATGTCCTCAAGGTTCATCCATGTTGTCATATGCATTTCTTCTTACAACTGAATAGTATTCCATTGTATGTATATACCACATTTTGTTTATCCATTCGTCAGTTGATGTGGACACAGGTTTTTCCATCTTTCAGCAATATAAGTTTGCAAATGTCAGTTTTTGTCTTTGCTTTCAGTTCTTCTGAATATATTCCTAGTAGTGGGATTGCTGGATCATATGGCAGTTTTTATGTAGCTTCCTGAGGAACTGTCAAACTGTCTTCTACAGAGGCTATATAAATGCATTATTCTACATTCCCTTAACAGTGAAGGAGTGTTCTTGTTTTTCCACATCTTCTCCAGCACTTGTAGTTTTCTGTTTTTTGTAAAAATAATGGTTATAAGATGTTAAATGATATCTCATTGTAGTTTTGATCTGCATTTCCCTAATAGCTATTGATGTTAAATATTTTTTCATGTGTTTTTTGGCCATTTGTATTTCCTCTTTGGAAAAATATCTTTTCAAGTCTTTTACCTATTTTTAAAATTGGGTCGTTTGTCTTTTTAGCATTGAGTAGTATGATCTTTTTACTATGGAAATCAAACCCTTATTGGACATGTGGTTTCCAAATATTTTCTCCCATTGAGTAGGTTGCTTTTTCACCTTCTTGACAAAGTCATTTGAAGCACAAAAGTGTTTGATTTTGAGGTGGTCCCATTTATCAATTCTTTTTTCTTTCGTTGCTTGTGCTTTGGGTATAAGATTTAAGAAACCACCACCTTACCACAAGATCTTGAACATGTTTCCCTATATTTACTTCTATGAATTTTATGGTTCTAGCTTTTATATTTAGGTCTTTGATCCATTTTGAGTTAATTTTTATGTAAGGTGTGAGATGGGGGTCCTCTTTCTTTCTTTTGGATATGAATATCTAGTTCTCCCAGCACTATTTGTTGAATAGACTGTACTGACCCAGCTGAGTGGGTTTGACAGCTTTGTCAAAAATCACTTGACCATGGATGTGAGGGTCCATTTCTGGACTCTCAGTTTGATTCCATTGGTCAATATGTCTATCTTCATGACAGTACCATGCTGTGGTTTTTTTTGTTGTTTGTTTTGTTTTGTTTTTTTTTAACCACTGTAGCTAAGTAATATGCTTTAAAGTCAGGAACTGAGAGTCCTCCAACTTCATTCTTCCTTTTAAAGGTCAGTTCTAACTCTTACAACAATCATGCAGGCAGGTATATCAGTCCCTATTTTACAGATGAGCAAATTGAGGCTCATGAATATAATTTCCTACGATCACCGAGCTAGAAACTGGCAGGAACAGGATTTGGACATGGGTATCTCTGGCTCTTAGCCCTGTGCTCTAACCACCAAACCCCACTGAAACTATATATTTTTAAAGAAGAGTGGCTGTGTATTGATTTGCAGAGTAGAAACATATTCTTTCTAATTTTTTTTTAAGTTGGGAGAAGGATGAAGGTGGAGATTTGTGTCGTCTTAATGGTTAATGGCAGTTTCTTACTAATAAGTGATGAGATACCACTATGTGCCCCCAGTGCAACTAAATAAGGGACAAAGCAGTGATTAGGAAGAGTAGTTTCTGAAATGCAGAACATCTTGGGTAACAATAGGGTTGATTTTTTTTTTATTTTTTTAAAGAATATGTCCATTCCCTGATTCAGAGCTGCTGTGCTCCACCCTGACTCCTTCCTCTGCTTTCCATAATCAGAGCTTTTTTGAGCCCCACTGGGGAGCTATCAAGTCCTCCCAGTTTCAAAAGTTTTCTAGGTTATTAATTAATTTCTGCTAAATTTAGCTTTTCAGAGATTTTTCTGCTTATGTCAGTGTTTTACAGTTTTCTGCTTTTGCAAATTATATTCTAAATGGCTGGGAAATGGTTTACTTTAAATTTACTATAAACAAAGCTAAAAATTAGAAAAGCCATAAAATAGCATGAAGAAACTCAATATTTAGTCTTTACGTACATGTGAGAATTCCTAGGCTCTTTCCAAACTGTCATGAAACTTTTTCTCAGTAATATTGCTTCAAGTGTAGTTCTGTATACTATTTCTTAATACTCTGATTTGGAATGTAATTTGCTCACATTAATAGGTCCCTATCCTCTGTGGATTTACCACTTTCCATGGTCTAAAACTGTTGATTATGGGACGGATGTGGCTCAAACGGTTAGGTATCCGTCTCTCATATGGAGGGAACTGGCTTCGATCCCTGGGACCTCCCGGTAAAAAATAAATGAATGAATGAATGAATGAATGAATGAATAAAAATAAAAAATAAAACTGTTGATTACTGCTTCTTCTCCAGGCTATCTGGCATCTTGGTATAAAGATAATGTTTGTACTCCACCCTGCCCATATCCACAATTCTTTATCAGCTCCTTCCCCTGAAGATAGAACTTAACTAATAATAACTTGTACTTGTTTTACAGTGTGAAAAGTTTTTCTTATACCTTATCTCACTTAATCATTGTCACAACCCCTGAATAAGTTTTTGTTTTCTTTTTCTTTTTAATTTTTTTGGAGGTATCAGAAATTGAACCCAGAACATCATACATGGGAAGCAGGCGCTCAACCACTGAGCTACATCTGCTCCGCTGTTCCCTTTTTAAAGATTAGTCAACTGAAGCTTAGACCAATGAAGAGATTTACTATCAGGTGGTAGAGTCTGATCTTGAGTCCATGTTTCTAGACCTTAAGATACTTTCTAAGACACCTTAAGTTCCTATGATTTCTTGTTTAGAAACTAAGTTTTACAAGAAATAAGTAACATACAGTATTTACTTTTAAATCCCCTAAAGTGTCCTTTTACCCTAGTTTTTAAATTATAACATAAATCAATTTCTTGTTTCTCTAACAGTAGTATAACATGGATGATATTTAGACTAGGAAATGAAAAAGGTAGCCAGAAAAGGGTCATTTCTATTATTTCCCTCTTCATTAACTTTATTTTTTAAAGATTTATTTTATTTACTTATTTATCCACCACCACCACCCCTTGCTACTTGTGCTCGCTGTGTCCATTTGCTGTGCGTTTTTCTGTGTCTGCTTGTCTCCCTTTGTTGCATCATCTTTCTGTGTCAGCTCACCATGCTATGCAGGCTGGCTTGCCTTTACCAGGAGGCCCTGGGAATCGAACCCAGGGCGTCCCATATGGTAAATGGGAGCCCAACCACTTGAGCCACATCCACTTCCCTCTCCATTAACTTTTATACTTTCTGTCTAGAGGACCAAATCATCTGACTAGCCAGGTAGTGCTCAACAAGCTTTTAAATCTAAACCAAAGGGACTTTCTTTATGTCTCTATTAAGTTTAGAATGCTCACTTGGCATTGGGTATAGGATATAAATTTAGTAGTTTAGAGAAACCTAAGGTTTTGGCAATTCTCTGGATATCTGGTCTTTATTGAAGACGTGCAGCCTTCAAGCCTGGGGAGCCACAATCCTAGTGTAGTTTCTCGTTTGACCTACAGGACCATTCCCCTTCCAGGCCCCCATACTTGTCACATGCTATAATATGCCTATGATCATGTTATTTGTATTAGTCAGCCAAAGGGGTGCTGATGCAAAATACCAGAAATCTGTTAGCTTTTATTTATTTGGGGTAAAAGCTTACAGTTAGAAGGCCCTAAAGAGTCGAACTCAAGGTACCATAAGAGGTACTTTCTCACGAAAGATGGTTGCCAATCTCTGCGAGAGTTCAGCCTTCCTTCTTCCTCTTAAGGTTCCGTGATTCCAGCTTCTTCTGATCTCCGCTGTAGGGTGTCATAGGGGTCATTTCTTTCCTGGCTCAGCTGCTCTGGTCTCTTTGCAAGGTCAGGTATAAACTATCAGTCAAATGGCTTAGCTCTCTCTGGGGCCCCAAGATAAAAGTTGACAAAGTTCTCTTCTCTGGTATCTATGGCACTCTTGTGTCTTCTCTGTGTGTCTTCTTGATTGAGGATCTGTTTATATTGCCCAAGGGGGCGGGGACTCAATCCTGAGGCACGCCCTACTGAGGTGGTCAAATCGAAGGCCCTGAATTGATTTAATTAAGTAAACTTAAAACCTTTGAATGTAAATCAGTCAAAGAGTATCATACCCAGAGTAGCAGACTAGTTCACAAACATAAATAATATCAAACTGCCACATTATTCTTTTTGTAAAACAAATCCATTTTTTGATACATATTAATAAAGCATACAATACATCCAAAGTGTACAATCAGTGGTATTTGGTGTAATCACATAGTTGTGCATTCATCACTTCAGTCATTATTAGAGCATTTTCATTATTTCAACAATAATAATAATAACAAACAAACAAACAAACAAGAAAATTCTTCTCCTCTCATCTCTCTATGCTTCCCCTGCTGTACATGGCTGCTATTTCTGGCTACTCTTGTACATTCATTTATTTTTTAAGCAGTTTTATTGAGATATATTCACATACATACAATCTATCCAAAGTGTACAATCAGTGGCTTTTAGTAGTCACAATGTTGTGCTTCACCACAAAAAATTTTAGAACAATTTCATTACTTCAAAAAGAAAAACTCCACACCCCTTAGCAGTTACCTCTCACTCCCTCTATCTTTCCCCAGCCCTACATAACCATTAATCTAATTTCATCTTTATAAATGGATTTAAATTTACATTTTATATAAATGGAATCATACAATATGTAGTACTTTGTCTGGTTTCTTTCACTTAGCATTATATTTTTTGTCAGATATTAACATCTTGTATTTGTTCACTTTCAAAGAAAAATGGTCTTACATATTCAGTTTTACCCATATTCATATTTCACATGAGATTTTAACTAGGTTATACAGTCCCATGTTACATTTTTTAGCTTTCTATGCATGATTCTTAGACTTTCTCTTTAAAACATTATCATACCCACATAATAGGACTGCTAGTTACAAATGCTATGTTGTGCTTTCACCTTTTCTATTCATTTCCAAAGATTTACACACATCCTTTTTACCAATTCTGCATGAGTTAACCCTCAGCTTTCATTCTCTATTCTCATTCTATTTTCTGGTGACCCATATTCAAGTTATTAACTCATGAGATTACACAGTTTATTTAGTTCATTGTAGCACAATCATACTGTATTTGTCTTTTTGTCTGGCTTACTTCACTCAACATAATGTCCTCTAAGTTCATCCATGTTGTCATGTGCTTCATGACTTCATTTCTTCTTACAGCTGCAAAATATTCCATCTTGTGTATACACCTCAATTTGTTTACCCATTCATTGGTTGATGGACATCCGGGTGTTTCCATCTTTTGGCAATCATGAATAATGCTGCTATAAACATCATTGTGAGATGTCTGTTCGTGTCACTGCTGTCAGTTCTTCGTGGTATATACCCAGTAGTGGTATTGCTGGGTCACATGGCAAGTCTTTATTCAACTTCTTTAGGAACTGCCAAACAGCCCTCCACAGTGACTGTACCATTCTGCATTCCCACCAACAGTGAATAAGCATTCCTATCTCTCCATATCCTCTCCAACACTTGTAGTTCTCTATCTTTTTAATAGTGCCCATTCTGATAGGTGTGAAATGATATCTCATTGTAGCTTTGATTTTATTTCCCTAATTGCTAGTAATGTTGAACATTTATTCATGTGGTTTTTGCCATTTGTATTTCTTCTTTGGACAAATATCTATTCACGTGTTTTGCCTATTTTTTTAAATCGGGTTGTCTTTTTATTGTTGAGTTGTAGCATCTCTTTATATATCATGGATATTAAATCCTTATCGGATATATGATTTCCAAATATTTTCTCCCACTGAGTTGGCTACCTTTTCACAAACTTGACAAAGTCCTTTGAGGTGCAAAAGTGTTTAATTTTGAGGAGGTCCCATTTATCTATTTTTCCCTTTTTTGCTCACGCTTTGGGTATAAGGTCCAAGAAACCACCAGCTACCACAAGGTCTTTAATATGTTTCCCTACATTTTCTTCTAGTAGTTTCATGGTCCTGGCTTTTATGTTTAGGTCTTTGATCCATTTTGAGTTGATACTTGTATAGGGAGTGAGGTAGGGGTCCTCTTTCATTACTTTGGTTATGGATATGCAGTTCTCCCAGCACCATTTATTGAAGAGACTCTTTTGTCCCCTTAACATGGCTATGGTAGGTTTGTCAAAAGCCACAGAGGTGAGGGCTTATTTCTTTCTTTTTTTTTTTTTTTTTTAATTTATTTTTTTATTTTTTTAAAGATACTTAGATTACATAAAAGTTACACAAAAAAATATAGGAATTCCCATATGCCCCACTCCCAACACTTCCCACACTCTCCCACATAAACAACATCCTTCATTAGTGTGGCACATTCATTGCAATTGATAAATGCATCATGGGGCATTGCCACTGAGTATGGACCATAGTTCACATTGTAGGTTACACTCTTTCCCACACAATTCTACAGGTTATAGGAAGAAATATAATGGCCTATATCTGTCATTGCATTGTCATTCAGGATGATTCCCAAGTCTCAAGAAAGCTCCTGTATTATACCTGTTTTTCTGTGAGGGCTTATTTCTGGACTCTTAATTCTATTTCACTGATTGATGCATCTTTCTTTATGCAAATGCCATGCTGTTTTGACCACTGTAGTTTTGAAGTATGTTTCAAGGTCAGGCAGTGAAATTCCTCCCACATTGCTCTTCTTTTTAGAATGCTTTTGGCTATTCGAGTGCAATTTCCCTTCCAAATAAATTTGGTAATTTTTCTAATTCTATAAAGTAGGCGTTGGAACTTTGATTAGTATTGCATTGAATCTATAAATTAGTGTCAGTAGGACTGACATCTTCACATATTTAGCCTTCTAATTCATGAACACAAAGTGTCTTTCCATTTCTTTAGGTCTTCATTGACTTCTTTTAGCATTGTTTTGTAGTTTTCTGCATATTAGGCCCTGTACTTCTTTGTTTACATTGATTCCTAGGTATTTTAGTCTTTTTTTTTGCCATTGTAATGGAATTTTTTCCCTGATTTCCTCCTCAGATTGTTCAGTACTACTGTACAGAAACATTACTGATTTGTGCATGTTGTTCTTATATCCTATCACTTTGCTAAACTCGTTTATTAGCTCAAGTAGCTTTGTCATAGACATTTCAGAATTTTCTAAATATAGGATCATGTCATCTGCGAATAGTGAGAGTTTCACTTCCTCTTTTCCTATTTGGATGTCTTTTCTTTTTTTTTTTTTTTTTTTTTTTCCTGTCTAATTGCTCTAGCTAGAACTTCTAGCACAATGTTGAATAACAATGGTAACAGTGGACATCCTTGTCTTGTTTCTAATCTTAGAAGGACAGCTTTCTAACTTTCCCCACTGAGTACGATGTTGGCTGTGGGTTTTTCATATATGCCCTTTATCATATTGAGGAATTTTCCTTCCATTCCTATCTTTGAAGTGTTTTATCAAGAAAGGATGGTAGATTTTGTCCAATGCCTTTTCTGCATCAATCGAGATGATGATGTGGTTTTTTTTTTTTTTTTTACTTCAATAGGTTAATGTGGTGTATTACGTTAATTGATTTTTCTTATGTTGAACCACCCTTGCATACCAGGAATAAATCCCACTTGGTTGTGGTGTAAAATTCTTTTGATATGCTGTTGGATTCTCTTTGCAAGTATTTTGTTGAGAATTTTTACATCTAAGTTCATAAGAGAGATTGGTCTGTAATTTTCTTTTCTTGTAGAAAAGAATATGTTTGGCTTTGGTATTAGGGTGATTTGGGCTTCAAAAAATGTGTTGGGTAATTTTCCCTCCTCTTCAATATTTTGGAAGAGTTTAAACAGGATTGGTATTAATTTTTCTCAAAATGCTTGGTAGAATTACCCTGTGAAGCCATATGGTTCTGGACTTTTCTTCTTTTGGAGATTTTTGATGACTAATTCAATGTCTTTCAATGTGATTGGTAAGGTAAGTTCTTTTATTTTTTTATTTTTATTTTTTTTTTTTTAAAGATTTTTTATTTATTTATTCATTTATCCCCCTCTTGCTGCTTGTGCTCTCCGGGTCAGCCAACCACGCCGTGCGGGCGGGCCTGCCTTCACCAGGAGGTCCCGGGAACCGAACCCGGGGCCCCCCATATGGTAAACGGGAGCCCTACTGATTGAGCCACAGCCGCTTCCCAGTTCTTTTATTTTTTGTAGCATCGTGTAGGTTGTTTATGCGTTTTTAAGATTTTCTCCATTTCATCTAGGTTGTCTAGTTTGTTGGCAAACAGTTTCTCATAATATCCTTTGATGATCCTTTTTTTTTTTTTTTTAAAGATTTTATTTATTTATTTACCCCCCCTTGCTGCTTGTGCTTGCTGTGTCCATTTGCTGTGCGTTTTTCTGTGTCTACTTGTCTCCCTTTGTTGCGTCATCTTGCTGCGTCAGCTCACCACGCTGCACGGGCTGGCTTGCCTTCACCAGGAGGCCCTGGGAATCGAACCCGGGCCCTCCCATATGGTAAACGGGAGCCCTATCAATTGAGCCACATCCGCTTCCCTGATGATCCTTTTTATTTCTATGGGGTCATAGTAAGTTCCCCCCTTTCATTCTGATGTTATTTATTTGCATCTTCTCTCCTTTTTCCTTTGTTAGTCTAGCTAAGGGTTTGCCAATTTATTGATCTTCTCAAAGAACCAGCTTTTGGTTTTGTTGATTTTCTCTATTGTTATTTTGCCCTCAATTTCATTTATTTCTGCTGTAGTCTTTATTATTTCTTTCCTTCTGCTTGCTTTGGGAATGCTTTGCTACTCTTTTTCTAGTTTCTCCAGTTTTTCAGTTAGATCTTTTATTTTAGCTCTTTCTTCTTTTTTTAATATAGGAGCATTTAGGGCTATAAATTTCACTCTCAGCACTACCTTTGCTGTATCCCGTAAGTTTTGATAAGTTGTATTCTTGTTTCCATTTGTCTCAATATATTTACTAATTTCACTTACAATTTCTTCTTTGACCCACTGTTGTTCAGGCTCCCCACATTTGTGAATTTCCCCCTATTCAGTTTATTATAGAATTCCAGTTTCATTCCATTATGATCTGAGAAAGTGCTTTGTATAATTTCAGTCTTTTTATATTTATTGAGACCTGCCTTATGACCTAACATGTGGGCTATCCTGGAGAAAGATCCATGAGCACTTGGTAAGAGTGTATAAATCGTGGAGTTTTGATGCAGTGTTCTGTATATGTCTGTTAGGTCTAGCTTGTTTATCATACTGTTCAAGTTCTCTGGTTCCTTTTTGATTGTCTATCTAGTTGTTCTATCTAATAATGTGACTGATGTGTGAAGTCACCAACTATTATTGTAGAGATGTGTATTTTTCCCTTCAGTTTTGCCAGAGTTTGTCTCATATATTTTGGGGCATCCTGGTTAGATGCATAGATATTTATGACTGTTGTTTCTTCCCAGTGGATTGTCCCTTTTTAAAATATATAATTGCCTGCTGGATCTCATATAACTTTTTTGCATTTAAAGTCTGTTTTGTCCAATACTAGTATAGCTACCCCTGCTCTTTTTTGGTTACTGTTTGAGTGGAATATCTTTTTTTTTTTTTAACTTTATTTTGTACATTTAATAATTGAAAACATAAACAATTAAAAACTAAAAAGTAAACACAGATGAATAAATATATACATTTCTCAATTAAATGTAATGGATACATGTAAATTTTTTTTTTTTGAATCAAACAATATATTACACAATATATTTGGTTCATAGTAATGCATTCATACAGTATTTGTCCTTTTGTGTCTGGCTTGCGTCACTCAACATAATGTCCTCCAGGTTCATCCATGTTGCCATATGCTTTATGACTTCATTTCTTCTTACAGCTGCAAAATATTCCATCGTGTGAATAGACCACAGTTTCTTTATCCATTCATCTGTTGATGGACACCTGGGTTGTTTCCAACTTTTGGCAATGGTGAATAATGTGGCTCTGAACATCGGGGTGCAGATGTCTGTTCGTGTCACTGCTCTCAGTTCTTCTGGGTATATACCCAGTAGTGGTATTGCAGGGTCACATGGCAAGTCTATATTCAACTTCTTTAGGAACTGCCAAACAGTCCTCCATAGTGGTTGTACCATCCTGCATGGAATATCTTTTTCCAACTTTTCACATTCAGGTAGTTTATATCCCTTGGACTAAGGTGAGTCTCTTATAGGCAGTATATGGATGACTTGTGTTTTTTATTCATTCTGTCAGCCTATATCTTTTGACTGGGGAATTTAATCCATTCACATTCAGTGATATTACTGTAAATGCATTATTTACTTCCACCATTTTATTCTTTGGATTTCATATGTCATATCTGATATTCGTCTGTCTTTTTACTCTTTTGGTTATCCTTTCTGATATTCTTCTATACTCTCCTCCAAGCCTCTCTCTCCTTTTTTTTAGGCTGTAAGGCTCCCTTTAGTATTTCTTACAAAGGCGGATTCTTTTTTACGAACTTTTAGTTTCTGTTTGTGAATATTTTAAACTCACCTTCATATTTGAATGACAGTTTTGCCTGATAAAGAATTCTTGGCTGGCAGTTTTTCTCTTTCAGTATCCTTGTTGTATCATACCACTGTCTTCTTGCTTCCATGGTTTCTAATGAGAAATCCACACTAAGTCTTACTGGGCATCCCTTGTATGTGATGGTTTGCTTTTCCCTTGCTATTCTCAGAATTATGTGTTTTTCTTTGATGTTTGACATTCTGAGTAGTATGTGTCTTGGAGAAGATCTATTCACATTTATTCTGATTGGGGTACACTGTGCTTCTTGGACAGGTAAGTTCACTTCTTTCATGAAAGTTGGGAAGTTTTCAGCCATTATTTCCTCACATACTTTTTCTGCCCCTTTTCCCTTCTCTTCTCCTTCTGGAACTCCCATGAAACATATGTTGTTGTGTTTCATGTTATCATTCAACTCCCAGAACCCCTGCTCAGTTTTTTCCATTCTTTTCTCTCTCTCTGTTCTTTCCTCTCTTCATTTTCAGATGTTCTGTCTTCTGTATCACTTATTCTTTCTTCTGTCATTTTGAGCCTGCTGTTCTATGCCTCTAATGTGTTTTTATCTCACCCATCATATTTTTTATTCCCATGAGCTCTTTACTTTTCTGTTCAGGTTTTCAAATTCTTTTTGCTCCTTCAAAATCTTTTTGATATCCTGTATCTCTTTAGCCATATTGTTTTTCAACTCATTATTTTGATTTAGGAAATTTATGTGAATCTCATAGATTTTTTGTTTCAAATCCTGTGTCTTATCTGGGGCTTTGATATATTCCTTCACTTGGGCCATTTCTTCCATTTTCTTAGTATGCCTTGTAATTTTTTTGCTGATGTCTAGGCATCTACTTAGGATTGTTTTTACTCAGATAGGGATTTAGTGGCCAGAGGCTGTGTGTTACTGCTGTTCTTTAATTCTTGGTTTAACTTGATATGGGTCTTTAGGATTGTCCCTGTTAGTTGCTCATATCTGGGCCCTGGACTCAGTAATGGGTTGCAGACCTGCTTCCAAGGGCCTTGGGGATAGGAGGCTGTAAAGGCTGGGTAAAGCCTCTCTTACTTATTTTCTTTTCATTTCCTCTCATGCACTTCCTTGGTCTACCAGCAGATGATGCTCTTTGGCAGCCTTCTCAGTTCAAAGCCTGGTCAGAGTGTGTTAGCTGCAACATGGACTGAATCAATGTGATAGAAGATCTTACCCAGAGGCTCATTGCCTTGTAATTCAAACTTTCTCATAGACAGTTCTCCAACCTTTGCTGGCAGCCCCTTCCTTTTCCTGGGTAGGAACTAATTTTCCCCTCTGTGTCCTCAACAACCAGTCCCATTTAATAGGGAGGGAGTTTGAGAGGGTCAGATCTTTTTAGTCCCTTGTCAGTTCCCAAGGCAAACAATGGCACGGCCCCACCTGGTCTGGAAGAAGTAGTGGGACACAGCAGAGCAAATTTGTGGGTCAAAAGCTGAGTCAACCTTAGGCTGTGTTCCTCCTTCTCCCCTTTCCTGAGCAGGTCGATCCCTGCTACCCCCTTTGTTGTAGCTACCAGCCCCAAGGCCTGAGAATTCAAAGTGTCTGTAGGGTGGGGGAGGATGCTGGCAGTTGCAGCTGTGGCTTTTAACTTACGGTTTTGCCGTTCCAGCAGAAGTGTTCTCATTTTTTTTTTTTTTTTTTTTTATTATGGGTAAAAATCAAAATTCTCACAATACATACAAACATTTGTAAAATGATACATAAATATATATGCATATATGTGTATTTGCTTACAAAAATGTTATTTTTTATATATATATATACATATATTTTAAGAGGTGCTTAGATTACCTAAAATATTACACGGAACCCACTCGGATTCCCATGTTGCCCACCTCCCACACCTCCCACCACATCCAACACAAACATCTCCCATAGTGTGGCCCACCAACCTCAATGAACTTACACCTCCTGGAGCCTTGCCACCAACCATAGACCACAGTTCACACTGTAGACCACACTCTCTCCCACTCAGTTCTGAGTGGCCATACCACCCTGAACGCGCCCGATCTCGTCTCATTTTATTCTTGATCATATGGTACAGCTCTATATTGGCCCAGTCTTTCCTACCATTTTTGGATCTGTTCTTTTTAAAAATGCTTTTTGTTAGGGCTCAACTGGTTATTAAAATTCCTGACCCAAGTTTAAAAGAGTATCAGCCCTTGGTGGAATCATTTATTGTACCTTCTGATAATCCTGCTTTATATGTATGTTTTGTGTATTGACATCTACATAAAGAGAGTAAGTAATATGTGATTGGAGGACATACCTAACCCAAAATAGCTTCCTCACTGGCCTTTCACTAGGCTGGGCTGCTTTACTTTGGATCATATCCATTAACTATAGATAAGAGCATTTTCTGAAGACCATTCTTAAAATGCATGTGATACTTTGGAGAACTCAGAAGTCCTTCTCTTCATTTCACTAGTTTAATTGGAATTTATTAGAATCATTTTTGGCACCACAGAGAACCTAGCCCTATCTGAATGACAGACAGGGCATACAAGTGTCTGTGGTAGTGCCAGTGTTGATGGCCAGACCTGCCCAAGGTTCAGAGTGTTACAATTGAGACCATCAGGTCCTAGAATGAGCTCCTGAGAGCACCTGTGGTGGCAAAACTGGGATGGAGTGCTGAAAGCAAAATGTGTGTCCTAGCCAGTTTTGCCAAGGACCAGTACCTTTAAGACAGAGACAGATATTTCTCTCTCCTCCTTCCTGTCCCCCTCATTCTTCCCTAACTGGTTTGGACAGATAAGCCAAAGCCAAAGGCTGATATGAATGTGATGTTTGATATGGGTCATACCAGACAAGAAAGAGAAAGGGTGTGATGAGATAAGCCAATGGGGAATGGGAGTAGGAATCCGCTCTCCAGCTCTTCTCCTGCCTGCCTTGCACAAAAATGGGCAAATAAAGATATTCACTGTATTGTGTTAAAAATGAGGCCTTAAAATGGTAACTTTTGTTATGTATATTTTACCCCAATAAGAAAAGAAAACAAACAAATGAACAAAAACTGAAGCCCTGACCACAAGGCTCCCAAGTATTGGGCCATTGGTTCTCAAAGTGTAACCCTGGACCAGCAGTTTCAACATCACCTGGTGATTTGTTGACAATGCAAATTTGTGGGCCCCACCCCAGACCTACTGAATTGGAAATTCTGGAGTAGGGGCCCAGCCATTTGTTTTAATGAAACCTCCAGGTGATTCTGACGCACATTAAAGTTTGAGAATTACTGTATGAGAGCTTAAAAAGTAAAGGCATTCCTATGTTTTCTATTATAGAAATGAGCAATATGGACCTGATTTCAAGTCAGTGGGAGACTAGGGATGGGAAGAAACATTTATTTTTACATAAGAATGGATTAACTCTTGAACGAAAGGCTAAGATGTTCTTTTTTTTTTTTTTTTTTTATAATTCTCATTCCCTTTATTTTTCAGTATACTTAACCATACATACCATTACTGTAATACTTAATAGATATTTCTTTAGAAAAATTAATAGAATTTTTTAATGGTCAATATATAATAACTAGTAAACATGAGAAATAATAAAACATTAATTTCATACAACAAGGGAAATCAGGGCAAGATGGCGTTGGTGTAGGAGGGCGTACACTGCAAGCTCCCAGAGCAAGGCGGATTGGGGACGGGGTCCTGCCCGGGGGTCTGTGCTGTGCAAGCGTGGAGTGAGAAGCTTGGGAACTAAGATGTTCTTAAAATAGAGGAAAAGGACTTAAGGTAGCTTTAATATAAAATGTTGAGAAGTCTGAATGGTGCTACAAATTAAAGACTGCTTCTTTGGGAAGAAATAATAAAATATTTGATCTTTATAACTGTCTTACTTTCACTATCATAAGGCCTTATGTCATGTGCTAATAAGGCACCATAGTGTTTTAAATGCCTGTTTACTTCAGTGACACTTTTGTTTAGTGTCAGTCCCATTCTGTTCTGGTTTTCCATTGCCATTATTTGAGCAGAGTGTGGAGAGGGCAGTGGTAATTGGTGGAATGAGTATGGCTGGTAGTGTGTGGAAGTATGGAGAGGTGAAGGATGTGTATGTCCATTCGGATGGCTGAGAAAGAGTTGGCCCCTCCTCCCCTCGCACCTCCCAAGGCTTCTGCTGGCAACCTCACAAACATGGAAGGTATTTTAAAATACAGTATATGTTATCATCAAAATATTAAAGGGAATTTTATCCATTTAAATGGTATGGTAATTATTTTTATTTGAAGTTAAAGTCTTAGATTCCAGTAGTCCTTTCACTCTGCTTTACAAAGGTAATAAGGGGACACTACTAGAGATTACAGGCTACCCATTCTGAACCATTCATTAGAAACAATCTGACAAGCTGGACCTTCAAACTTGTCCTTATATTTATCCCCAAATAAACCTGGCTCCTTAGGATTGAGCTGAACTCACCCCTTTTCCTGGGCAGTCTCTCCAGGCCTGTGAATACACCCTGGGCTGGCCTAGAATAGATTTGACTCTGGAATTTGGGTTGATGAAACAAACTACCATTTATCTTGCTCAATTCCACTGGATGTAAGACTTCCTTAACTCTGCAGAGCAGAGTTCCCAACAGAACATGGAAAGCTGTTCACTAGGGTCGCTCTGAAAGCATTTTCCAACAGAATTCTTCTACCAGCTTGGGAGAAGTTGAGCATTCTGATGTAAAATTGAGGATGATGGTGATGAACTTTTCTTGGTCTCTTCAAACAGCGCCAAGAACTAGAATCAGAAAACAAAAAACTGAAAAATGAGCTAAATGAGTTACGCAAGGCCCTTAGTGAGAAAAGTGCCCCAGCGGTGACCGCTCCCGGTGCTCCTGCCTACCGTGTCCTCATGGAGCAGTTGACCTCTGTGAGTGAGGAGCTCGATGTCCGCAAAGAGGAAGTCCTTATTTTGAGGTCTCAGCTGGTGAGTCAGAAAGAGGCCATCCAGCCCAAGGTAAGCACGAGCAAATGTCTAAACTACCTTCTTTTTCTTTTTCTTCTTATCCATTCTCCGTTTATTAGTTATAATAAAGCAAACACTTCAGAGCTTTTTAATTCTAATTGAAGATTCATCATTTTTTAAAAAATCCCTGTTGTTTTAAAACTGTTGCACATGCCAGTTGAAGTGAGCAAAAAGCTAGTGAAGTCCCAAGTGATCTTCAGAGTTTCACCGCTCACTCTTGAGCAAAGGGCTTTTAAAATAATCTTTATGTAGTAATCTGGTCACAATAAATTTCAATCTAAAATAAAATACTATTAAATATAAACACTCATGAATTGACTTGCTGTGGTAGGCATTAAATGCTACTTTAAAATAATTTGTAAAAAATAACCCATTTAACTGGAAAAGTAACATATGAAAAAGTTAGAAATGGCATCAGTGCATGGCAGCTACATGGAGATGATTTTTGCTCACTTCTGGGAGTGGGTTTTACTGGGGGAGCTGTCCCACCTGGAAGGGGCTGTGCTCAGGGATGCAACAGAAAGGACCCAAGCCTTGCGGATCTAGATGGTCCTTTGAAGCCCTTCCCTGCCCTCAGGTAATTTGAGAAGCAATGCTGCCATATGCTGATAAGAAATGAGCCTTTTTGTCATTTGCCATCAGAGGAAATATCTGACTAATCACCTTGAAAACCTGGCCTGTGTCCTTACACCTTACCCATGTGAATGCAGTTACCAGGCATTGCGGCCATTACTGATTCCAGCTTCATGATATGCCATATAAGAAATGTACATAATATATAGTGAACTGGATGCTTAAAAAATCTGAGAGTGCTTCTCTTACAAATGGCATTTCTGCGTGTGGTTAAGATACTATACCTGGCACATGTGTTTGGATTTGATAAATGCCAATTCACACCTAGGATTAACCCTGATCCAGAAAATTTTTTAAAATTCTGAAAACGAGATATCTGACTAAATACTCTTGGAGAAAATCCCAGTAACAAGTAGGGTTTTATAGAGAAATGGACTCCCTTATTAAAACAAATCACAAACCCCTCAGTTGAAATGAGAAGAGTTGCAGAAGGGAAATCTCTCATTAGACTTGCCATATAGCTCTCACCTTCCCCAAGGGCAGTCTCAGTTTGGTTCCCATGGCTACAACTGTGAGTGGGCCTCGAGAAACAAAGGTCGCTCTGCACACTAACTCGAGCAGAGTCCAAAATCAGTATTCTTTTCTCTGGTTCGCTTGGGACAAACTGGGTTTCTCACAAGGAACTTTAGTAAAAGTTAAGGGAAAGGAAAAGAAAAGTGAACTAAGGTGCCTAAAACCAAACTAGAGCACAGAGTTCTGGTTTCACACACTCACTCACTTAGCTCACACCCCTGAGTGAGCCAACTACTCTCTAGGCTCTGCTGGGCTAAGGAAGGTCCTTGCCCTTCCAGCTCCCAGCTGACACACGGCAGTCACCATCCTGTTTCTATCTCAGGAGTCTTGTCCTCTCCTAGGAAAAACACCCATGACACTGATTTCAGACCTTTCAAACACCCCAGAGCCGTTTGTCCCACTCAGTTTTTAGTCAGTGAGACACAGCGTTTCATGACTCCTTTGCAGGGAAGTAGTGGTGATGATAGAGCCCAGCTGGGTCTAGTTTATCTGCACTGTGAAAACTTGAGGAGACTGCACTTGGATAGATGACCTCCTGATGGGACTTGAAGTAACTCTCACAGACCAAGGATAAGAATTTCACCCATATTCATTACCAGGAGGGTCATTCACTCACATACTCAAAAATATGTTACAACCAGAAAAGGGGAAAAAAAAGAATCTCAAGCACTTTTTCCTGAGAAATAAAAAGTTGCTATCACATAAATATATACCAATTCCATGAATATTAATTTATATACAGTTTTGGTTTTAAGAGAAACATTTCATGGTTATTTTTACAGTTAGTTTTTATCTATTATAATAGGGACTCATTGATGGAATTAATTCATGGCACTAAGGGTTTATTGTTTTCTTCCTTTTTTTGTGCTGGCGGACTTGTGATTTTTAGGATGACAAGGTAATTATAAGCTTTTTAAAATGTTTAGTAAAATTTTCTCTTTAATCTTAACTTTGGTATATAGGTATCCCCCAATATATGCAATTGGTGCTTTCTGGCCACCAATTCTATTTTTGACGTTTACAATTAGTTTCCAATTTGATTTCTTCCTTCCTGTTTGAGAAGTCAATGGGATAATAATGGAAGTAGTAGACTCCAGGCTGGATCACAGAGGAGTCTCCATGATTTCTAGTGCACAGTTAGTTCTGTGACTCACTATACTAGTTTTAGTGTGCTTCCTGCAAGCTGGGGAAGGTATAACATGGAGTATACTCTGCCTAGCTCTCATTTATTCCAACTGTGGGTTTGTTGGCCAAGGGTGAGGAGGAGCCCGAGGGGCTTAGCACACTCTTCCTTGTTACTACTGCCATTTCCCTGAGTGTAGGATCCATAGCTACAAAGTGGCTGCTGATGAGGTTGCAAAATCAAATTTCTTACTACATGTTTCAGCTATCGAACAACAGATATTACAGGAATTTTCCTACATGTTAGGAACTTCCAGTCACTAACTTGGGGAGACAGAATTGCTTAAGCTGGCAGTCTTGAGTCTGATCTCATTCCCTGATCACCACTTCTTAGCTATGGTAGGCAGGATGAGGAAAGGGCTGGCTACTTCCTACCCAGGCCAACAGTATGCTAAGAAGCCTATCTTTCCCCTGAATTAGTTAATTAGACCAAGTTACCTAATTTACCAGTAGTTCAAAGCTGGACCATATAGGTCCTTAGATGTCAGAGAGCATAAATGATGCATTATTTAAAATAGAAACCTGTGTCTTTGCAAGTTATTACTTATGGGTCTTAAATATCTAAGAATGGCTCTTATGGAATAGAAATCTTATGGACCATGCTGTGCTTTACCAGAGGAAAAAGAGTTGAATAACACCAGATCATAGTTACAAGGAGTAAAATCCTTCCCATTAATATATATCTAAAGATACGAGAAAAAAATTTAATTTTACTGAACTACAGCATCTGAACACCACCTTGTTCTGAGTTTTTAATGGAAAAATGACCTTTATGTCAAACAGTCAGTGTTTTATTGGGGTGTTTATTCCAACTAGTCGGTAAATAGTAGAAAGAACAGCTTTGTACATTCCATTAAATAGGTGCTCGGTGTTCTTGCCTGTTTATTTTTCTAATGCTGTACTCTTTATACAGAGTGTGTGTATTACTTTACATAATGTAAACATACATAGCAGCCAGTGATTTTATTTACAGGGAGTAGTACTCTAGAACCTCCCCAACTTTGTAGCAGAGCTTTAGGGGTTTTCAGAAGGAGTGAAGTCACTTCTTTCTCTTAATCACTAGTGCCGTACTCTCCTGTACAGTTACCCAAGGGGAAGTCTTACTCTCTGGTGGGGCAGAGTGTGGTGGAACAGATAAACTCCCCTATTTTGAGGAAAGAATATATTGTTTGTGGTCCAGAACTTTTGAGATGAATCTTAATGTGGAAATGTATCACTTTCCTCACTTCAGAATACAATGACAGATTCCACAATACTCTTAGAAGATGTACAAAAAATGAAAGATAAAGGAGAAATAGCACAAGCATATATTGGTTTGAAAGAAACAAATAGGTAAGTTGGATCCTTCTTTTTTTCATTTTAATTTAATCATATTAATCCTTAGTCTTCAAGTCAGCCTCTTGTATAAAAAAATCAAAGTTTTTATACATAGCTTTATTAGACACCAACTCACCTTCAAGGGAAATGCAAGTATTCCAATATATTCCCAATTAAAATCTCATTTAAAATATGTTAGCATTATTGATAATGAGAGGTGTCAGGAAGAATGATTTTTGTATCAAAGTAAGATATTTTGTATATTTAGGGCCTTATCCTTGAGGATACTGCTTTGGGAAGAATACCAGTTGCTCAGTGTTGTACTGTCTTGGGTAGTCATTTTCATTATTCAGTATGGTTATTTGTGGAGGTTTGGAGGGATGTTCTGAGAAAATCTTAGCTCCAATTTTGTCCCATTTACCCTGCATGTGAATGAAGTTGCAGAAGGCATTTAGCTCCATCTCTCTACACTTAAGAGTCTTGAGGGGGCTGATTCAGAATGCAGGATATGTGCTATCACTAAATGACTGAAATTTCCCCACAGCTTTCTCTTTAACTCAGATTATCATAAAATGAAGGCTCAGATCTAGATTCCTTCAGTCTTTCTACCACCCCTTTCCCAATAGAGCTATTGAATCCTGAATTTAAAAGACTACCTGCTAAACTGTTTTGAAAGAACATGACCAGTGATCACAAAAAATGACAATTCTGGAGATTTGTATTCATTGTACAGTCTAGGTCTCTTGATGCATAGTGCCAGGATTGGTATACATAAACCACAAAGTAAAGACTATTGCCATGCAGTAAGTAATATACCTGCCATCTCAGCTTTTTGTGGACAAGGGTGGAGAATGCTTATTTGGTTAAACTTAAATTTTAATTTATGAATGTAAATTATAAGCATAACATATCTAAGAATATTTTGTATAGAAGGAGCTGTATTACATTGTTCATCCACTCACTCAGCTACTTAATCACCAGATATGTATTGCATGCCCACTTCATGCCAGGCCTTGTGCTGTTCCTACCCTCACAGATCATACAGGCTACTGGGGAGACAGTCAAGAGACTTTGGACTTTATCCCACAGACAGTGAAAGTATTGAAGGGTTTTAAGTAGGAAAATGATATAAAGAGATTTTAATTTTAGAAAGATAGCTCAGGCTGCTATGTAGAGGATGGATTGCAATGGAACAAGATTGAAAGCATAAAGACTACGTTGGGAAGCAGCTGTGGCACAATCAGTAGGGCTCCCGTTTACCATATGGGAGGCCCCGGGTTCGGTTCCCGGGGCCTCCTGGTGAAGGCAAGCCCACCCACACGGCGTGGTTAGCTGACCCAGTGAGCACAAGCAGCAAGGGGGGGATAAATGAATAAATAAATAAAATCTTTAAAAAAAAAAAAAAAAAAAAAAAAAAGACTACGTAAGTGTCTATTACCGCAATCCAGTGTCTGATTATGGTGATTTGAACTCAGTTGGTAGCAGTTGAGATTGAGGGAAATAGGACACTTTGAAAGATACATCGGAAGATGAGGTCAGTAAACCTTGTTATTTACTAGCTGTGTGAGTGAGGGACAGGGGAAAATGCCGGGTAACTCTGAGGTGTCTGTTATCCACAATTGGTTGGATATGCTGATGCCATTTTGTTATTGTGGGAATTGGGTGTGGTGAAATTCAGGGTAGAGATAACCAGTAGTTTCCCACATGTTGAGTTTAAGGAGCCAAGAAACCAGGAAGACCTCCAAGGCAAGAAATCCATTAGGCAGGTGAATATATAGATCTGGAGCCAGAAGAGATTTGTGATCTGAGATATAGATTTTGAATGTCATTGTTGAATAATAATAATGATAAGTAAACAAGTTCACTAGGGTGAGATGGGTAAAGGGAAAATAGAAGAACATTCTCTTGAATTTTTTTTTTTGTACAAACATAACAACAAAAGTATAGCAGGAGAGTAAGAATCTGGGCTTTGGAGTCAGAAAGCGCTGGACTCCACTACTAACCAGATGTGTAACCTCTCCAAGTATCTTACTTCTAAGCCTCCATGTCTTCTGAAAATGTGGCAAATGATAAATGTTGGGTTAACAGGAGAGCTATTTAATATAGTATCTGTGAAAGGATGTAGCACAGTGACTTGCCCTTGGTAAACATTTAGAAATACTATTTTTACATCCTAGGTAGAAAAACTGAGATCAATGTTATCATTATTATTTATTAAGTAAATACATTATTAATGAAATGTGACACATCTCTAATAAAAGCAGTGTCTCCAGGTTTTAAAATTAATTTTTTACACAAAAAAATTTCTTAAAAGCCATGTCATAAGAGCTAAGAACTTAGGACATATACTTATTTGTAAGTTACTCCAATAAGAAATTTTTAAACAATTTTAAATGGGAAATCAGATTTTATTAACCTAAAACAAGCTCCTATCCAGAAAACTTAAAACTGCATTTTGAAATTGATTATGAAGATTATCACATAAGAAGAATAGCTGAAGTTTTTGTTGTATCTGAATGTGAATGTCATGGTTAGTCTCTAATATATTTTGTGACATGTAAGATTACCCTGATAGAAGATTAAAATGTCAAAAACAGAACCTCCTTTTCAGCTTCTCAGTTATTACTTATTTTTGCAGGAAAAGTAGCTTGAGATCCTTGATTATTTTGCTTTAATTTCTACCCACTTTTTGTGATATATATATTATCCATTTTTTAAATTAAGCAAAAATAATTTTTCTGGTATTGTCTTAAAGTCATCATAATTAATAAAAACAATCATTCATTTAATAAAATATTTAAATACCATGTTTTGCTCTTGACCATCATCATCTCATTACCATCCTGTATCCCTTTGTGTTTTGCATTGTTGTTCCTTTTGCATGGAAGATCATCTGCTATGGATTGCCATGAGTTGAATGAGGATGGAGAGCTGTGGCTGGTTTATGAAGGGTTAAAACAAGCCAACAGGTTATATTTGTCTCCTCAAAATGGAATGTTATTAATTTGTTGTTTTTCTTACTAACAGTGGCCCTCTGACTTTTAACACCTATATTTCTTGTGCATTAATTGTCTCCCTGGGTAAATTAGTTTCAATCAGACTTGGGGAACTTTCAGCCAAACACCTTTTTAAGGGGATGCTTCTCCACTAGGGGGGGCTGTTAAACCTGAAATTGATTTATGGTGACTACATCCTCCCATAAATGAAGGATGCTTTCTGGATTTACCTTCAGAACTAAAATATGTGAATCTCTCTCTTCTAGGAGTTGGAAGAAAAGCAAAACCCTTCAATTAGGTCCCAAATTACTGTGGTAGAGAGTAATACCTATTAGGCAGCAGTTTCTTATTTGGAATAATGATCAATTTACGAGATAAACTTTCTTGTGTCAATGTGACTGCATTGTTATACATTAGTATCACATTGTCTGGAAGCAATATGAAGCACATGATTTGGCATTCTATGTGGTTATTATTAAATTCAAATTTGTGAAACAAAATCAGGAGAGTTTCCTTCATTGCAGCAGTTCAGAATAATTGCCCAAACTCAACATGATAAATATCTTTAGGGGAAAGCAAATAAAAGTGAAATAGCAACAAGTTTCTAACACAGACATTCATCTGCTCTGATGATAACTGTGTCTTTTTTAAAATCTCAGAAAAAATACCATTTTAGTGATTAATTTTTAAAAAATAATATTCTGTCTAAGAGACTTCTGCTTATTTTGCTGTATTTGTCTTAGTCATAAACCATTGTCATTAACTTCAGGGTGTTATAGGTTCAAATTCTGTTTGAATTTTGTAATCACTAAAATATTTTTAGTCTGCTACTAACAGCTTACTTGCAATGTTATCAATAAGTTTTACCCAGCAGTTGGCAATTAGGGAAATTAGAATAAAAGAATATCATTTCTTTCTTCAGGTTAGTTAATTCCTAACCATGACTTTGTTTTCTATTTAGAAAAGGGGTGAAAGTAGAAGTGGGGGTGCATGGTAAGTGAGGATGCTATAACTCTCTGGTGTTTTCACTGCCAGTACCCTGGTCTGCTTATGGGCACAGCTTCAAAAAGCAGTAACTGTTTTGTTTGTCCTATAACATATACATTTCAAAACCATGTTTTCTTAGGATTCTGTTACTGATATATGTTTATGGGGAAAGAGAAGCTGAAAAATTAAAATATATGTGTATGTATATATAGTGTATGTGTGTATATATATGAGATATATATATATATATATATCATATATATATGATTGATAAAGAGAGAGAAGAAAATTTCAGAACTGTCTGGATTTGGGTTAATTTGTGTATATTTCAGAGTGCCCCAGCTTTTTTTATCCTTCATAGATAAGAAAATAAAATAAAAATGGTACTCTGGTCTCATTGTCTGGAATTAACCACTCTGAAATTCTTAAATGCATATTTAATTAGATATTCATAATAGTTGGGGGCTTGTAATCTTGCCCTCTTGTAGTACAAAGTAATTTTCTGGCAAAGACAGTGTCTTTAAATGCAGTTTGTAAATGTAGTAAGCCAGATTATTGCTATGCCTTTTAGTTAATTTATTTTAATCATTATTTCCTATGAACCTTTTAAAAGAGCTAAAACTCTTCTGTTTCTCAGGGCTTTTGAGTACTGAGAATATAGTAGCAGGGTCTGCAATTCAGAAAGTCACAAATGTGGGAGCATTCCTTTCCATTTCTGGCCCTTGTTTGAGTTTCTAGATTTTAATCCAGCCAGAGATACTCTGAAGCTAGAGTATCACTCTTACTACCTTTGCAAGTGAGCAGAAAGCCTCACACCTGCTAGGCAGGTAACTTGGGCATCATGTCCTCTTCTTACCTGTGTGGCTTCTTCACAGGCTCCTGGAATCCCAGCTCCAGTCACAGAAGAGGAGCCATGAAAATGAGGCCGAGGCCCTCCGTGAGGAGATCCAGAGCCTGAAGGAGGAGAACAACCGGCAGCAGCAGCTGCTGGCCCAAAACCTGCAGCTGCCCCCAGAGGCCCGCATTGAAGCCAGCCTGCAGCACGAGATCACCCGCCTGACCAACGAAAACCTGGTAAGGAGAAGGTGACCTGGTCCCACACCCATGTCATCAGGCAGCGCCTACCCCTGCTTGGCACCCTACTTTCTTTTTGATCAAACTCAACTTTTCCTTGCTAGGAAAAACACCCCACACTTGTTACCCTCTTACTGTACAAGAGTCAAAGTGTGGAAATTAATATATTGATAGAATTGAAAAAGTCATGTGCACTGATTGTGTTTCTCATAGAAGATTCTTGAGTGCCTCAGAGTTTCCATATCTAACTTGGAGGGCCTGGAAGAAAGCCACCGGCTACATCCTGGGCTTTTGATATCCTTGAGAACTCAGGGGATCTGGTTCTTTCAACCTCAGCTGCAGGTTATCCACCATTCGAGGAGGTTTGTTATATGATTGTCATGACAGAGACTGAAGATAGACTTTGTTATCTTCAGTCCTCAAGCATTCACTGAGGCCACCCTACCCTCCATCTCTAGCAGGTGGAGGTCACAGACAAGCAGGTCTGGGAAGACAGTTGGCAGAACCAAGTGGGGGCTTTTGGACAGGGAAGAGGGTAATCAGGATTCAGGTTTACACATTTCTGATTCTTTATAATAGAACTTAGGTTGTGCAGTAAATGAGAGATTTTTCCTTTGCCAGATTCTGAAGAACTGGCATAGGGTCCAAGTTTTTCTTTTTCCATTCCTTCCTTCCTCTCTTTTTCTTTCTTTCTTTTTTTTCCACAGGAAATATTTTCCAAAATATTTGTTTCTTAAGCACATAACTTTTACTACAATATACTTTAATAGAATGTTTTGAAATCTAAAGTTTGACAAATATATTTATTATATTAGAATTATTGAAAAGTTATAATTCCACATTTCTATATAAAATTTATATTGTGGTGTCAGTCTGATTTTCAGAAAAGCTGTTCAGGACTGGTGGTGGTAATTTTTTTTTTTTTTTTTTAATTTTTAATGACCTATGTTAAGATAGTTTGAGTTCTCTCTGAAAATTTAACAATCTGAATCAGCCCTCCATTACTCCTTTAGAGATAATTTACATTATAAATAGTTTTCTAGCGTCATTTATTCAACTATCTTTTATATGAATTAGAATTAAAACCCAAAGAGATTCTTTTCATAGTCTGTCTATGCCCCTGAAGATAGCTTTCTGCATGAGGCTCCATTGTGGGGGGTGCAGAAGGAGGGAGAAGGGCTGTATTTGGACTCTCTCCAAAGTGACTGAAATCTCTCTGTTTGCAGGAAAAAGTCTTCTGACTCCTAGAATATTTTTGAAATGTTTTATTAATCTCAAATCAATTGATGCTTAAAATTAAACTAAAATTAACAATACTTTGATGACTAGGAATTGATAACTATAACTGAATAATATAATATTGATTGATCAATTTAAAATTCTGTGCTTAGAAATAAGATTGTTTTAAAATACAAGGTGAAACAGTGAAATAAAGATACTTCTGAGTGGCTTATGGAACCCAATCCCTATATTGAACTTAGATCTCCAGAGTTTATTCACTAAATTGATTAAGCTCTTCCCTTGCAACTTTGTTTGCCGTAGTAATTTACTTGGCAGTTTTTTCACAGCTTATATAAAAATCAACTCAGACCCCAAATGCTAAGCTGGTAGATTCTGTTACTGAGTTTGCTTGTTAACAAGGGGAAGACCTTTTCGGTTAGCCTCTTCTCCTACCATTACACTGACTACTATTATAGAAAATGTATTCAAATTTAAATAAATGAAATGATGTGATTTTTAGAAATCATTATGATTTCTCATCTTTTTAGGAAACACTAGAGCAAAATGTTAACGCAGTCAGCCTGCGCTTAGTGTTTTTAGAAACTCTATCCTGCATAAACCACCCCCCCCAGCTACGCCCCAACACAAACAGAAAAATGCCTTTTCTCTTGGCCTTAGTGAACAGGCTTTGCAGGCTTCCCCATGCTTCTTTTGAGGGAAGGACAGCCACAGCTTCTCACCCACATCTCTAACTTCAAACTAGCCTGCTAACAGGGCCATGATTCACACTTTTATTTTTATTTACTTTTTCCACTCTTGTGACTGCTGCTGGAAGCAAAAAAAAAAAAAAAAAAGTACAGCTACTTGTGAGTGTCATACATTAGGAGTAAAAAGGCCAAAGGTCTGAGAAGGAAAATGACAACCTTGTCTGGGATCTCTTTCTCTGATGAATGATGGAGTGTTGGCCATTGCCTATAAATTTTGTTCTTGATTATCATGAACAAAATTAGAATAATCTATACTAGAAAGATAAGAGGGTAATGGTAGGTAGCCAACTATTGCCTTTTGAGTACATACCATTTTATTGTTGTTTTAAAATATTTTAAATGGGTTTTGCTGAGAGGTAGATTTCACCTGAAAGACACAGAGAAAAACAAATATCCATTGTGCCTATTTTTTCAGTATTTTGAGGAATTATATGCAGATGACCCTAAGAAGTATCAATCATATCGGATTTCACTTTACAAACGGATGATTGTATGTAAACCCAGAGTGCTTCTCCCTTGTCTTCTTTCTACTTCTAGCACTCAATAACTGAAGAGCACTGGCTGCCTGCCCCTTCCTAGGAAGTCTCAAAAACTTTCACAAAACCTTTCTCCCCAGAGCTTTCTTTTAGCCAATGATGTCACCTCTGTCAGTGTCCTGTGTCCATTGTCATGTTTGGCCCATTGTTAACACTAGGCTTACAGTGTGATGGAAGCAAAATATAACTTGAGGGGAGTGGATGTAGCTCAGTGGTTGACCACCTGCTTCCCATGTACAAAGTCCTGGAATCAATCCCTAGTACCTCCTAAAAATATTATTTATATATATATAACTTGAAAGATAAGTAAAATCCAAGAAGCACAACAGAACACCATGAAGTGTTAGTAACTATTCTTTGATCCCTATTATCCTGATCCTGTGGTTATTACCTTTTAATTCCCAAAACTTCTTAACTTTTCTTAAGTTATAGGGATTACTTAGTATCTACAAAGGATGGGTCTCATGGAGATGGTGCTTCACATACATGGGGCATTAAGTAAAGCCCCTACCAATGTTCAATCATCCTTTAAACTTCCCCACAAAACTTTCATCAAAACTTAATTTTGCCTATTTCCCCTTTAGAAAACATTCCACTGGAATAACGATGCAATCTACAGACATTTTATTGTTTTACCCACATGGAGTCACTTGAAAAGACTCCACAGTGAGGCTGCTATCCATCATGCTGTAAAGGATTTTTACTGCATTGTATATTTTTAACATTTGGCTTCTGTTGTAGCTGCATTTCTTATGCCTGCCAGTTTTAGCCAGGTGGTGGCTCTACCATCGAGCTTTTCTGATGCCTTTATGTAAAACTAACAGTGCTGTTTTTGTGATTTTTGTGTCTGCTTTCTCTCTGTGCATTTTAGAAATCCTATTTTGATCTTTTTTTTCCTTCTCATTTTGATCTTTAGGATTTGATGGAACAACTTGAAAAACAGGATAAAACTGTCCGGAAACTGAAAAAACAACTGAAAGTATTTGCCAAAAAAATTGGTGAACTAGAAGGTATTTAAACAAGTTTTTATGACTGTTGCTGAATTTTGGTTTTGTGTTGCTACACAAGAGACCTGATAGAGGTTTGCTTGTGAATATTAGGGATGGTAACAAAAATGACTCAGCAGAGCTAGCCTATATGGAGTGGAAATTTCCATTGCTAGGTGGGGTAAATGCTATTCCTTTTATGGTAGTAATAATTTACAAAGGGAGAGGACTCATTTATCCATTCAACAAACATTTAATGAACATCTTCTATATTCTAGGCACTATGCTAGATAGTATAGCACAGGTGTTAAGAGCATGGATTCTGGAGCCAAACTTCTTGGGTTCAAATTTTGGCCCTTCCACTTATTAGTCGTATGCTATTGGACAAGTTATTGAACCTCTCTATGCTTCAGTTTTCCCATCTATTAAATGATACTAAGGTGAATAAGAGAGAGTGTGTCCTCAAAAAAACTCACAGTCTAATGAAGGACAAAAGAGAAGTGAAGAAAAATATGTATTATGATTATAAAGAAATAAGAATCCTTTTTTTTAAACACCCATGATTTATATATTTTGATGATGGGATAAGACCTTAGAACTAATCAAATACAGGTTGTTGTTGTATACAAATGAGTCTTGTTTTATGGTTTAGTGTGTTTGTTCATTCAGCAAATATTGAGTTCTTGCTGTGTGCTTGGCATAATTCTAGGTGCCAGGTATATAGCAGTGACAGGACTAGAGCCAATTTCTAAGCTTATTACAACAATGCGCCTATTGCCCAAGTGGTTTTAGAACCCCTCTTTAGAACTGCTTTCAAACCCTGCAAGGTATTCTCATTTTGATCAAAAATGATGCGGCTTAGCCTGACTACACATCTTATTCTTTCCATGTCATTCTGCGTACTCTTACTTGGTTCAAAGGATGAAGATTCCCCATCACTAGGGACGCTCAAAAGAATCTACTATGATTGATTTTAAATGTGGTTTTCATTCCTTCACCATGCCAGGCCCTGTCACAACTGCTCCTTCTGTTTGGTCTTCCTACTTCTCCTGGCCGTGCCTTGCTCATCCTTTGAGACCAGAGGCATATGTCACATCCTTGAGCAGCCTTTCTTGGTCACCCAGTCAGACCTTATGACACTGCTCTTTTCACCCCAATATTTGGCTCACATCTTTTGTGGTTTTTCTCTATATCATATTTTTAGCATTTTTTCTCTTTGTGTTACTGGCTATCTCAAGACTTTGAACTTCCTGTGCATAGGACCTGCATCGTATTTCCCCTTGTTTCATAACACCTAGCATAGTGTCTGACCTATCCTAATCATTCAGTAAATATTTGTTCAGTGAATAAATAAATTTCAGAAGTATTTAGAACAGTGGCAATGTAGATGTTTACTTTAAAGAGGACATTACTCCCTTGAATGTCCAACTTCTGAAATGTTTGTTTAAAAATAAGACATTACTTTATAGTAATATTTTATATATAACCAGTGAACATTACATGATTCATATATTACATTTCTACTTGTATTAGGGTTCTCTTGGGAAACAGAATCAACAAGAGATATCTGTCAATAATATGAGATTTTATAAGAGTCTCTCACGCGACCGTGGGGACGCACAAGTCCAGGTTCCGCAGGCAGGCTGCAAACCAGGGGCTCTGATAAAAGTCAATGAAAGGTCCTTGATGAGTTTCTGGGAGAAGTTGGCTGTCCAAAGAGGAGCTGGGAAATTCTCTCTGAATGTTGAAATCACTTCCCCTTTTAAGGCATTCAACTGATTAGATAAAAGCATCACCCATTGAGGATGCAATCACCCTGATTGATGCAGATGTAATCAGCCATCCATGCAGTAAACTCACTTGTGATCAAAGTCCGTAAATGCTCTTGTATTACAATTAGCCCAGTGCTTGCTGGACCAAACACCTGGGCACAATTACCTGGCCGAGCTGACACATTAGCCTAACCATCACACTACCCTTTAAAATTTTTGAACCTCCAAGTACACAGTCATCCTCACAGACTATTAGGTCTATTGACAGAACTTAAAAATCTTTTTTTCAGAGAACTTTTCTGCATTTAACTGTGTGCTAATGATACCATGACATGATAATCAGACAGCAGAAGGTTTACTTGTAAGAAACTGATTTTGAGGTATTAACTTGTGAAAATATTCATTTAAAAAATTCTAAATGGTTCCTTTGTTATTCCTTAGTAAGCTTTTTGTTTCGTTTGTTTTGTTTTGTTTGGTTTGGTTTTGTTTTGTTTTTGAGGTACCAGGGCTTGAACCCAGGCCCTCTTACATGGGAAGCAGGCGTTCAGCCACTGAACTACATCTGCTCCCCAATATGTATATTTTTAATTGAAGAGATAGGTTAGAATGTTTTGAGGTATTAGCAATTTAAAGCTATTATCAATCAGAAATCAACTTCGTCAGTTGAACTATTCTGCCAGCTGTGTTCTTTTACCTACAATTTGCATTTGTAGTTCATAGATTAAACAAAAAGGGTATTATAATAGTTGTTATAGAAGATTATGTTGTAAATTAAATGATACATGTGTAAAGAATAAAAAGAAATAGATATATATGGCTTGGGTACTTGCTGAGTACAGTATCCCTGCCCACCTGCTCACAAAAACAAAATTAGAGAATAAAGGTGATAAGCAATTCCAACACTCTTCTTTCCCTGCTCATCCCTCCCTCATTATATATATAAAAAATACTGGCCCACCTTGTAGAACAAAGTACTTTCTAACAACTAAAGTTGTCTTCTATTTTTCTTTAAATATGTTACAACACACTTGAATTCTTCTACTAAAATATGGCAATATTCTTGCCTCCTCCATTGGGCAATACTTTATTAAGGAGACTCTTTAGAAGCCAATGAAGACTGAGTTTTATTTAATGCCAACAATTATCAGTTTTAGCAGAAATTATATAGCTAAATTGAGAGTGTTTCAAAATATGATCTGCTTTGTCCTGTTACTCCAGGAGTGGATAGTCCATCTCAATTTTCATAGTCAAAAAATTTTTACCTAAAAATCTTCTAGATTACTCAAAGTCTCTCAGCCACTTGGTAGCCAAACAGGGACAAGAACTCAGGCCTTCTGAGAGCCAATCCAGTGACTTCACTTCATTGTGTCATATTTTCCAACAGAGTCTCTCTGCTTAGAGGAATGTAGCTGGCTGTCTCAGTTAAACCTGAGATCAAGATCTTCCTGATGCCAAAGAGCGAGAAAGAAAAATCTTTGTAGTTTTCTTTCCTTTTCCAGGGCAAAAAGTTTCAGGAGTGTTCTCCCTCAAGTATAAAGAATCTAGAAAATGAAAATAGGTATTGCTTCAGGTCTTTCTAAAAGGATTTCGGTATTAGACGGGACATTGGACTAAATGACCTCCAAGGTTTCTTGTGTGTTTGAAAACTGGAGTGGCATCCTGGCTTATCTCCTTCACACTTTATATTTTCCTTAATTAAGGGTTGACATTTTATTTCAATTAGTAGATAATTTTGCTAAATAAATCAAGGTTATGTTGTACTGATATCTATATTTTATCTATGAGGTTTTTTTTAAAGACTCAAATCTCTGAGGAAAATGCAAAGGCAGAGAGAAACTTGAAAGTGTGTCAAATTTTTTCTGACATTTTTGTACAGAATCAAAAAAATGATAATGTAAAAGGGAGTGAAACTTTTTATTATCCAAGACATCTCTTAGTAAAAATATTTACCATATATCATAAATTCTGGGATGCATAATTTTTCACGTCTCAACATCTCGGAAATTGGGATGTGTCTTATAACTGTTGGTAGGTTATAGCTTAATTGGCAATGTATCTTACCATCAATGGCATCTTAACATGAAATGACTAAGTTTAAAATATTCTCTTTAGGTTACATGGAGTCCATATATGTACATTTATTGGTAAACTTAATATGATGCATCTGTTTCCTCTTAGTTTCCTCCCCTAGAATTGTCTCTGTAGCTTAAAGTGACTAGTAACAGATGACAGGGCTTTTATTGTTTTGATTTTACATGCAGCAGCAGGTCTATGACCTGTGGAGGCCTCTGTGCTTCTTCAGAGGGCCTTGTATTTTATTGAAACTGACTCCAGGAATACTTTATGGAAAAGTAAACAGTCGATATCTCCTTTTCTCCTGTATAGAGAAATATGTTTTCCTATTAGTCCTGTAGCTTCAGACTACATCATGCACTTGAAACACTAGATTATGAGAGGTAGCCATAATCCTGATTTGCCCATTAGCCGTATGATCACTCTTTAGATACCATAGTGTTGATGGATGGTGGTGATGTTACCTAAACCAGACTTTCAGCATGGATTGTCCCACTGTGTGATGCTGCACCATGAGGTGGACCATGTGTCACCAAGGCTCCCTGCCACGTGGTCATGTTTCATGCGTAAGCAAGAGCACTGGCAGGTATTCGTGTTCTCTGTGATAACCTCTACCTTTGGAATGGGCTTCTGAGAACTATCACAAAAAGTTGCCAAAAGTGACAAGAGAAGCACTACTGATTCTTAGTGGAGTCGGCAACATTAAACTTTCTAATGTTTTTGCATCTGATCTGCATTTTGTTTATTTGACAACAGTCTCTGAACTCAAACCTAATCTGTGTTTAAATAGATTTCTTAACCACCACCCCCTTCCTGTAGATAAAAGAATAAAAAAACTTACTAGCTTATGTCTCCACAAACACCATGATAACCCATGTGTTCCCTTACCTTCCTTTCCATTTCCTGTTCAATTCTCAATTTTGAGATGAAATTGGAGATTTTTTTAACCCTTATCATAATTCTTCTGTAGCAGCTGCCATTGACAATAGTGACTAAAAACAAACAAAATTTAGAAAATCATATTAAATAGAGGTTGTTTTATTAACTTATGATTTCTTTGGGAATGAGAAGTGGGAGGAGAGTTAGATCTTTGCCTTATGAGGCTTTTGTGAAGAATAATACTTTTCCCCATCAACTGGTATGAGGAAGCACTAATCCCAAATGTTCTTCTTTTTTAATGATTAAACCCATAGGATTAAAGGAGAGGGGGAATATTTTATCCTCTTGCTGCCCCTTTGTAGAATGTTGTTTTTTTCCTTCTGTGAATTGGACATATAAGTATCTTTAGCCATTTTCTGTCAGACTGATTAGTTAACCAAGAGGTTAAACCACTTACTTTTAGTCCGTTAGATCTTATTACAAAAAAAAAAAAAAAATTGCTATTGGCACCCTTGAAGGTTTTGAATCAGATGGCCTTTGATCTAGAAATTAGCCAAGCACTAGTGGCTGTCAGAGTGATATTACTCTATGTTTTGCCATCTATCCACCTGATTTTAGCAGAAAAAGTATTAAAATTAAGTGGTAAATATGACAGGTTTCTGTTCTTATAAAATCCATTAAAAATTATAGGAACATAGAACCCTCTAATATTTTCTACCTGGAAAACATTTTTTTCTGCTCTTTTTCCTCATGAAGTGGGCCAAATGGAGAACATATCCCCAGGACAGATCATTGATGAACCCATCCGTCCAGTTAACATTCCCAGGAAAGAAAAGGATTTCCAAGGAATGCTGGACTACAAGAAGGAGGATGAGCAAAAACTTGTTAAAAATCTGATTCTGGGCAAGTATTTTCTGCATGGAATGAAAGGTCTCTCTGGTGCATGCAGACATGCTCCACACCGAAGTTTCTTGTAGTTGAAATTGCTGCAGTAGCATCCTGACCACCTCATGCATTATCAGCCAAACTGCAAGGACCTGTGCTTGGGACCCACTATAATGATCCCTTGAGGCCAGAACTTCTCAACCCTGGCTGCACATTAGAAGCACCTAGGAAGCTTTTAAAAAGTAGTGATACATGACCCCCACCCCAGACCAATTAAGGCACAATCTCTGGGGGAAGGGCCTGGCCGTGTCTCATATTAGAAGGGATCCTGAAGTGTAGCAACACTTGAACACCAGTGCTGTAGGCCATTTACGTACATGAATTTCTATTTTTCCTTACCTTCCTTAGAAAAGTATACCATCAAATATGTTTAGGAACACAGTTCAATAATAGGAAAGAAACAAAGGAATCAAGAAAAAGATTCCAGCAATGGAAGGAAAGGACAGATCAAATGAGACGGGAGTAGAAGCAGCATTTTGGAGCAGCATAAGGCCTTTAGGAATGGATGTGAGGCTCTGCAAAAGGATCTCTTTGGGTGGAGGTGGAAGGTGATTAAGGTGTGCACGCAGCCCTTTAATTAAGAACTGAAGCAGCTCAAAACCTCTCTTTTTAGCCTTTGCATAATTTTTCTTCCCGCAGGTGCCAAGGTGACAGCAGTGTGATTGGCAGTTTTACCTGATTTAATGTTCCTAGGGTTTGTGGCATTAAACAGTACTATATCTAGGTGCAGAGGTACTTAAGTTTCAATGTGATCTTCATTTTACAATGTTAAGGAGCCACTGATATTTAAAGGCTAGAGTTAACAAAGATTCATCCATTCAACAGACATTTATTGAGCTCCTACCATGTGTCAGGCATTTTCTAGGTATTGGGTAATGAACAAAATTAAGTGCCTCTTCTCATAGAGCTTATATTCCAATGTTGGCAAATAGAGAAGAAACAGAAATAAATATCTAATGCAATGAAAGCACATGTACAGGTTTGTATAAAGTAGTCAGGAAAGGTCTGTCTGAGAGACTGAAAGGAGTAAAGGAGCAAGTCATAGAGCTGTCTGAGGAAAGAACATTCCACACAGAAAAATAGTTAAGTGCAAAGACCCTGAGGAAGGAGCATTATTGATATGTTCAACCAAAAGCAAGAAGACCAGTTTGACTAGAGCAGAGTAAGCTGGAGCTGAGGGAAGAGGAACAGGGCTAGATCACATAGAACCTGGTGAACCATGGGGAAGACTGGGGATTTTATAAATGAGTGAGATGAGAAGCCACTTGGAGAATTTTCAGGACAGGAGTAACATGATCTGGCCTGCATTTTGAAAAAGAATTACTCTGGAGCAGATGTGGCTCAAGCAATTGAGCACCCGCCTCCCATATGGGAGGTCCCGGGTTTGGTTCCCAGTGCCTTCTAAAGAAAACAGACAATTGAGCACAGACAATGAGCAAAAACAATGAGCAGACAACGAGCAAACAGACGAGGGAGCCAACTCAGGGGAGCCAATGTGGCTTAGTGTTGCGCTCCAGCCTCCCACAAATGAGGTCCCAGGTTCAATCCCTAGTCCTGGTACCTCAAAAAAGAAAAAAGGAGGGAAATAAAAATTCACTATTGGGGAGTAAGGTATTAATAGGGAGAAAAATTTTAATGTTTGATCAGACATTAGAAGTTAGGGAGACCATTTGGGAAGCTAATGCACCAATCCAGGGCAGGATACGATGATGGCTAGACTAAGGTAGAAGTGGGGAGGAATATTTGGATTCTGGGTGTATTTAATAAGTAGTGCTAACAGGATTTGTTGATAGGTTAGATATGGTATGTGAGAGAAAGAAAGGGGTCACAGATGATGACAAAGTTTATAGCCTGAGAAACTGGAAGGCTGGAGCTGTCATTTATTGAGATGAGCAAAACTACTAGAAAAGCAAGTTTCTTTGGGAATCAAGAGTTTGGTTTGGGATAGGCTCACTTTGACATGCCTAAGGGGAGAGGTATCAAGAAGACAGTATAGACACAAGTCTGGATTTTGAGAGAAAAGTCAGAGCAGGAGATATAAATTAGGGAGTTGTCATTGTATAGAAAACTAAGATTCATATGTCCCCACCTTCAAGAATTTCTCTTATTTTTGAGCTATTAAAATATCATTTTTTATGTGATGTACTTACCCTAAATGTGATTTCATGATAATTGTGCTTTTATATCTCAAAAAGCATTCCTCACCAAGACTTTCAATGTTATATAAGATTATTTTTCCCCTTTTCCGCCCCCAGAACTGAAGCCACGTGGTGTAGCAGTTAATTTGATTCCAGGGTTACCAGCGTACATCCTGTTTATGTGTGTTCGACATGCTGACTACCTAAATGATGACCAGAAAGTAAGGTCGTTGCTAACATCAACAATTAACAGCATCAAAAAAGTACTAAAGGTCAGTTCATGTTCAACAAAATTCTCATAATGAATATTAATGATGACAGAATCTACACAGAAGTGATTTTCTTTCATTAGACTTAAAGCTAAATCTCTGGTTATAAAGACTTTCCAGTCCTTTTTTTTTAAGATTTATTTATTTTTATCCATTTTAAACCTCCCCCTCCACCCCCACCCCCCATTTTTGGATCCATTCGCTGGGCAATTCTCTGTGTCTGTTTCCTGCCTTCTCTTCTCATCCTTCTCCTCCTGTCTTCACTGGGATTCAATCCTGGGAACCTCTGATGTAGGGGAGAGGCATTCTGCCACCTGTGCCACCTCAGTTCCTGGTTTTTCTGGTGCGTCTCGTCTTGGCTCTCCCTTGTGTCACTCTCATCATCTTCATCATCTGGCGGTGCACTCGCACTCGGGGCCTGGGGACTCGCCTGGCCTGACGGCACACTCGCGTAGAAGACCTGGCGGCCTGCCCACCTTCTATATATATTTTTTTCTTTATTTTACCGGAAGATCCCGGGGATCAAACCCAGGTCCCTCCATATGGGAGACGGACACCCAACCATTTGAGCCATATCCGCCCCCAACTTTCCAGTCTTAATGATAACTTCCATTGTAGGAAACTCTCTCCCTTGCAACACATCTATATGTCTTCTTTCAAAACAGTGCTCAGGTTGAACAGTAATCAAAATTAATTTGATATAATTCTGCTTGTGAAGTAAATTAATTTTCTTCATAGGCTTCTAGATTTTACTTGGTAATAAGTTAAAAATATTTAGTGGAGTCCATCTAAACAATATATGAGGAATAAGATGTTGTAGTTAAAATAGATGTCAAGTAAGTTGAAGAATACATGGCTCATTTATCTAAAAACATGTCTGATAATACATTAAAATTTTTCTTCCTGTTATTCTTCAGTTCACTCCCCAGTTTTCCCTATTACCCAAAGTGCCTGGTCCCTCATGAGACACAAAAGCACAGGTCCTGATCAGAAAGTAAGGACTTGGAAAAGGCAGCAAAATTATGTAACAGAGCAAAAAGTCCTATATAACTCAGTAATCACGGGGTTGTGTTACATAATCCTCTTGACTCTCTAGAAAAGTAAATAAGTATTATACTTAATTTTTAAAAAAATTCTTTTTATTATTTCTTTTTCTTATACACTTAATTTGAGTATTTCTGTGTGAAGCTAAGATAATATGCTCTAGGTACTTTGATTTCTGGTTATCTGACTTCATGAGAACTTTGAGAATGGAGAGAAATGGATAGTTAACATGCCGAATAGACTCTCAAATCTAAGATGTCTTTCATGAACTTTTAAGAAATGCTAGTTCTCGGTCAGGCCCTATTGTACAAACATTCTATGTAGTTTTATTTTTACAGTGGTTACTAAAGGGTGCACTTAGATAAACTACAAGCTATGCTACTTCTTAAATCACCTTCTACAAAAAGACAACAAAACCAAATCATAACATTTTATTCCTCCATCTTAATTGAAAAGGACATTTATCTAATTTGACTAATTGTACCAAATTATTTAAAGAATTAAAAAGAGTAGTTACTAGAACATAACACTGCTTTGACACCATTTCAAATTGTATGCATTTGTCTCACATCCTTGTTTTGAATTGAAGTTTGTCTTGCATCCCTGTTGATTTTAGCAACTGTTTTTTTTTTTTCACATGGGCTCTAAAACAGAACAGCTACCTAAAGATAAGTAAAGATTCCCTACAGCTGTTAGCTCAAAGATAATTTTTATATGTTAAAGCAAAGGCTGCAAATAGCTTTGAGTTGATCTAAATTGTTTTCGGTGAAATGAGTAAGAAATAGTGCTGGTTTATTGTTAAATTTTGACCAAATGCAGTTTGTTCATTGTAAAAATATTATTTTGGCAAACTCAATCTAGCAACTTCTTGAGAAGAGCATTGGCATTCAGTTTAAAAATTTTTGAAGCAATTTGGAATATCTCACTTTAATGATAACAGAGGCCACACTTAGTGTCATGCTGAAAGAAATTGTTTTTAGGGTTAATTTGTTTAAATGTAGGTTAGCAAGGGCTGGAACCCACCAATGAATACAGGCACTGAATTATTTGGGGAATGAAATCTTAGTTTTTAATCAACTTTATATGCTGATTCTTCTGTAGGTACAATTACAAGCCCCTATCTGAGGCTATTCTGAGAATCTTGAAGTTTGACTTGTCTAGACATCAGTGAAGATTGTCTAGATAAGTGTGTTAGTAACCCTTCTCACACAAGCCATCCTGTGCGCATCCTTGTCTCCAAATCTGAACCCACTATCTTTGTCAACTGAACTCAAAGCCTACATTAGGAACAGTTATAATCCAAATTTTTGGAAAGGGTACGTTTCTAGTCAGATGTAAACTTAAGCCATAGAATGATTTTCTATTTATGGGAGTGTCATAAATTTTATTTATTTATTTTCTGGCTGTCATCCTGAAACTGGAAGACGGTATAATAATTCAGTCTCTTAAATATTTAACTAGACATAGTCAGGACCTGAACTCAGTTATCCTCTCTCAGCTAAAAAGATTAAATTAGATTTTATATTCTCTCATATTCTTCAAATTTTAAGGGTTTTCATTTGTATTATATTTGCTTAAAGAGGCATAATTTATTTATGTAAAAATGATCTTATAATACATTTTATTTATGTTAAAAAATAAAAAGATCTTATAAGAAAACCCCATGGAAATTTTTCTCCATGATGTATCCTGTTCCTGGTGTACTTTTACTGGAACCAAAGGCAGGTATTCTCTTATAGCTTCTAAGAACCCAAGTTTTGATGTGATGTATTGGTAGAGTTATATTAGAATATATGCTATCATGAAAAATATAAATGTGCTTCTAAGACCAAAGCATGGCCATTTGAATGCTAGGGACCTGTTCTAGGTAAAGTATTTTAAACTTTCTTCTGACTTTTAGTTCTTCTGGGCAAAATTCCTATGAATTCTCATAGCCATACTAGTCAATGATGGTCAAGTTGTGTCTACCATTCAGCCTCTGAAAGGCATTCCTAGCCCTAGTTTCTTTTTAGGAGCAGGAATTCTGTCTCTTTTCCTCCCTGCTCCTGTGGCCCAGCTCTGGTGAGGAGCAAGCCCTCTTCCTGCTGCCTGCACTTTCAGTACAGGACTTCTTCTATCCCATCTCTAATCCACTGCTCAGAAATTTTATCTTACGGTTGATCTGATTTTAACCCAATCTAAACTCTTTTTCATTACAATATTTCTGATTCCCTTTTTTGCTTTTAGTTTTTTCTGATTCCTTTCACTATTGCCAAGGGAAGTGAGTTTGGGTCAGCTGTGACTTGGTGACTTTTTTTCTGTAAAGGGACAGCTATGTTAGCATCAACTGAATGAGTGGGATTCACTTTCTAATGGCAAGAAAATATCATGCCAAGCGAAATAGCAACCAACCAGTGAACCCAGTGGTTGAAATTCTGCTAGCCACAATTTGTAGGACTTTAAAAATGCAATGTGATTTATTTTTGTAATTGCTTATAGAAATAGACTTTCTGATATCTGTTCAGCTTTTTCAGGCTGTGTGCAGTTTTCCCCAAGGAAAAAGCAAATTTAGACTTATTCTCTGTTTCAGAAAAGAGGTGATGATTTTGAAACTGTCTCCTTCTGGCTCTCTAACACATGCCGTTTTTTGCACTGTTTGAAGCAGTACAGTGGAGAAGAGGTGAGAAAATCTTGATTACAAAATCACCTTGCTAAACTTTCTCTACCCTTTTTAAGGAAAATTTTAGAAGCACAAGATGCTTAAACATTTGTTATTTTAGAAGCCCAAATTCAGAAGTGGCTGGGAAGTTCATAGCTTTGTTTGATATCCTTTATCTTTTTAACAGTAAACCAGGGAGCAACACAGTGTCTTCACTCTGAGAGTTTATATCATGAGAAAGTACAGCAGAAAAAAAGATAAGCATTGGTCAATGAGTAGTTACCAAAAATGAAATGTTTTGAATATATTGAAGTGGGCTTTTCAAGAGCTAATATAGGAATATTGAGCTACTTAAGGAAATTAATTAATAAGTTTAGGCTTGAAAGACATCCTGTCAGTCTCCACATTTAGACCACATCCTTAAATACTGGTTGTAGGAAGGCAGCTGCTTAACTGTGGGCAGAATCTATTAAGTAAGCAATTGCCTTTATCAGGCAGTGTCAAAGAAGCAGAGTGTTAAAATGCAGAATAACTGAAAAAAAGTGGCTGTCTGTACAATTAACTTTCCATTTTTACAAATACCACCCAAAGATTCAGTACTACACTCAGACTAAAAATCATTGTGTAGATACCATGAAATATAGTAAAAGGAAAATGTTTTTTCATTCACCAATCTCTATAGAAATCAGTCTATTTTGAAGACGATTATGCCCTTTGGGTACAGTATTTATGAACAGGACTATATTTAATGAACTGAAGTTAAGAGATTAGTACTTTAGATAATTTAGTATTTGGCAGTACTTGCTGTTTCATAAGTGAGAAGATTCATTCATTTTTTTAAGTTAAGTTTCCCCAACTTGTTTCGTTGGCATTGCTATCAGAAAGACTTAAATGTTGGGTTGCCAAGTCAGATATTATCCAAGAGTTAGTAAGAAGTGAAATGGGGTTATGATAGAAACAAATGTGCACACACCAACATTTGAGAATGAGTATCCTGGCATTATGTGTGGGATGGATAGAAACTGGGATAACCTGAAGGTGAGAACACCAAATAAGTGGTGCTTGCAGTAATCCAGTGCTTGACTTAGGGAGGTAAATATAAAGGAAAGAGAGAGGAGAAAGAGCATAAGGATGTTGATCAAACTGGGGATAGTTAAACAGAAATTTTACTTTACATATATATCATTAACTTTGCATTGTGACTGTAGGGATTTATGAAACACAACACATCTCGCCAGAATGAACATTGCCTCACCAATTTTGACCTGGCCGAGTATCGGCAAGTGCTGAGTGACTTGGCCATTCAGATCTACCAGCACCTCGTGCGAGTGTTGGAAAACATCCTTCAGCCAATGATTGGTAAGCCTGGGAACCTGCTGAGCATTGCATTCTGTCTGCCACAGCTGCCCACCAGCAAATGACCACCAGTGATCCATATTTGGGCGCATGAATTCATACAGGAAAACATAAAGTAGTAGGAAGATAACATAGGTGAAAATATGGGCCTAAAATTAGCTAAGGAATCCTGGAAATCCAGCCAAGACCAACTGGGAATACATCAAAATCCAAATGTTCAAAACAGCAATAGTTGGTTTCCAATTCTGGTGTGTAATGCCACTCTTAAGATTGGGTTATGCTTTAGACCCAGCTATAGACTCAATATACCTTCTCAAATTATCAGCAACACTTTAAAATTTGTTCTAGGATGCTACTACATATGGTCTTCCTAGGGGCCCATCTAAAACTAAGGAGACTGAGGATGCCTGTACTTTGCCCTAGAATGAACCAGGAGCCAAATGTGCCACAGTAAAATGACTGAGAAGCTATGTGGCAACAAGAAAAGGTCTCACAGATCTGTCTCAGACACTTAGGCTGGGTTGGACATCTCATGGCCTCTATGAAATTTAGTTTAAAGTAGCAGTGCCTCATTGGCAGGACAGTGTGTCTTCTCCCTTCTTGTGCTAAGAAGCTAGGGTATGTGTGTGTGTATGTGGGTGTTTTTAATATATGTGTATTCAGCTAAAATGTGTGATCCTATGCACCTCTCTTTATAGGTATGCACTCCTTTTGGGTGTTTATTTATGTATCCTGTTACCTTAATTCCTTTGGAATGTGAAGGGAGGTAGCAATGTATGAAATAGGAACTAGGAGGCACATACAAATTGGAAGCTTCTCATTTTGAATGCATTGAATAAAAAAAAATTAAAATAGAGTTATGAAACTCTTATCTTCAGGCAAATTATCAGCAGGCTTTTATACCTAATCCCATCTACCCTTTCTTACCTTGCCCATGTATTTTCCTACACCTTCCTTTCTCTTATATGAGCTCATAGTATTCCATTTTCTATTGTAGGCCTACAGTTAATCAACTAGAGTTATAAAAAGCCTTGGGAAGCTATGGGAGATGACAGTAATTTCTTGTTTTCTCCTAAAAGTCATGAATTTAAAGCAACTTAGGCCAGCTAAATGTAGGAGTTAACAGATGCAAAAAAGGTCAGCTTCAGCCAATCTTTCTACTTATAGACAACAACAAATAGTTTTTATTGGCTAAATGAGAAATTTACCTCTAAGATGTCCCACTTTAAATCACTATCCCATCTCAGTCACTTAACAAGAACAATAACAACACACATTTTTGAATTTGTGTGAGATTCTGTGGAATCTGCGTTCAGCAATAGGAGATACAAAATTGATTCAGGCATGACCCCTGCTTTCAAGGGGCTCCCTGTCCAGGAGGGAGCATTGTAAAACACCCTAGAGAGGCATAAGCCAAATGCCACAAAGCACAATAGAGGGAGCAGCAGGTGAGAAGGCTGAGTCCAGGGAGGCCAAGGGTGGCCCGAGGTCTCACTGCTAGTTGGTGGGAAGCCATCCACCCACCCACTAGTGCACTCTCCCAAGTCTTTTCCAAGACAGTTTCCCAAGGTCTTCCTGACTTTCTTGCTATTTAATTTGTCACTGAATTACAAATATTATGAGAAAATGTTTATCTTATCTCTGTCTTCTACATCTCTCTCTCTCAGAAACCTATCCAAGATTCCCCACACTTTTGCTATTAAAAGGCTACTGCTTCTTATTTTAGAAAATATGTTAAGATTTTTAAATTTCATGATAACTTTTGCATTTAAGAATTATTCCTTCATTAAGGTTTAAAATCCAGATACTTTTTTTTGTAAAGTTCCTTTTCCCTCTCTTTTGATGCTCAGATCATTTTCCTAAATTGAATGTGTGTGTGCATGTGTTTGTGTGCATGTATGGACATGGAAACAAGTTTCCTTCCAAATCTTCTTTTTCAACAATTAAAATACTCCTGCAGTCTCTGGCATGCTGGAGCATGAAACGATCCAGGGTGTGTCCGGGGTGAAGCCCACGGGGCTAAGAAAGCGAACCTCCAGTATTGCTGATGAGGGCACCTACACTCTGGACTCCATCCTGCGGCAGCTCAACTCCTTCCACTCGGTCATGTGTCAGCACGGCATGGACCCGGAACTGATCAAGCAGGTGGTCAAGCAGATGTTCTACATCGTGGGGGCCATCACCCTGAACAACCTCCTCCTGCGGAAGGACATGTGTTCCTGGAGTAAGGGCATGCAGATCAGGTGCGCAAATGTCAGCATCCCTCAGAGCTTCTTTTCTGCACCTGACTGGCCTGCCAGGGTTGTAGAGAGCTGATTACTTATTTGAGATCAGTGCACCTGAAGTTTGGTGCCAAGCAACCAAGCAGCAAGGGAAGAACTGGCATGGTGCCACTTTCTCTTGCCTGGCTGGGTTTCTCCAGGTCTCAATGATTACTGCTCCTTGCCTGTGCTTTGCCAAGGGGCTCTTCTGATTGTTTGATAGGAAACCCAGCTGAACTGGGAAGCTAACTTTTTGAGAGAGTGCAGAAATGATAAAATGTCTTAATTATGCAATTACAAAAATATCAAATTAGAATGAATATTTCTTAAGTTTGTACCTAAGACAACGAGAACAGATTAAACAAATATTTTACTAACACTTGAAATATGGCCCTCTATAGTTTAAGAAAAGTTACCCTCAATTTTATGCCCGACTCCTCAGCATAGCCTCATTATCATAATAGAATTTTTTAAAGCATATATTTGTTTTAAAACAGCTAGACTAGTCACCAAGAAGGGGGAAAAGGATTTCTCCTACAAAAGTCTTTAGCTACTCAAATCTGAGGAAACCTGGGCACTCTTTTCCAATTTTTCATTCTGACTCAAATCCAAGAAAATCTCTTCTGCTCAGGTAGTAGAATTTATTTCTCTATAAGCTGTGCTTATGAATGTCAGATTACCTGTTGTAATATCGTAATGCCTTCTGTTTGCCTTATTACTGAGTTCTAATTGTGTGTCCTTTTTAGTTTGAGAACCACTGTCACTTGGTAGTCCAACTCTTAAAACCTCAATGCCCATGTAGTTTCTTTGCCTCCCTCCATATTTGGAGTCTTTGTCTATTCCAGTGCCCCTCACTTGCCCTGCTCTCCTTCCATCCCTGAGCAGTCCTCAGTTCTCTATCTCCATCACCCAGGCCCTTCCCTAAAGAGGGACTGAGCACAAGGTATATGAGGGGGGCCAGATTATCATTTAACTAACTGAGTTTGCCTTAAGGAAGAGAGCATTCTTAAAGGACTATTCAGTCTCATCCTCCAAAAGGAACCCATCTCTCAAATAGTAAGAAAAGCTAGGGAGTGTTTTCTGGTCAACTGTTTAATAAAGACACAGCCATATTATGTGTTCTATTTTGTTAGTAAGTCTTATTTCATAACTTTTGCTACAGTGACTACATTTCTATCTTCAGTTAAAGAGAACTATATTCTTTAGTCATTTACTCTTATATAATTATGATGATAAACCTCAATACTATTGATAATGATAAATTTTAAGCACAGCTCATGAGATTTAAGAAAATTGAACAAAAATACAGGCTGTCATTTTAACCAAAAATCCTGACAAAGCCACACACAAAAATTAAAACGTTTTTTGACAACATTCAGCAAATTTGCATTCTCACTCTCTTTCTCTCTCTCTCTGGCACAGGTACAATGTCAGTCAACTAGAAGAATGGCTGCGTGACAAGAATCTAATGAACAGTGGAGCTAAAGAAACTTTGGAGCCTCTTATTCAGGCTGCTCAGCTTTTGCAAGTGAAAAAGAAAACAGATGAAGATGCAGAAGCCATCTGTTCCATGTGCAATGCTTTAACTACTGCTCAGGTAAAGCAACTTTCCCTATTATAATATAATTTAACATTCATCAAGAGTGATCTTTAGGGAAGTAAAGAAGTGTTCTAGTTATTGCTCTTGTATCTGAGCTGACTTCATCTGTGTGAGAGAAGATATATATCTCTATACATCTTGAAGAAAGTAGTTTTTACCAAAAAAGTAATACATTTCAGTGCTATTCAAAGTCATCAATGTTTAATATTCAGCAGATATTTATTGAGTACCTATGGTGTTTTGGATTATGTTCCAGGCAATGGTATACAATTGGGAACAAAATGATGTCCCTACTTTTGTGAGGTGTACATTCTATGGAGCTTATATTCCATAAAATAATTTTCCATATGATTTGATAATTGAATGCTTCTCTTTTTAAGACAAATAATTCTTGTTACTTTCAATTCAACAAATGGCTAATTGAGCTCCTATCTCATGGCACCATATTTGATGCTGGGGGAGAGACTTCAAAAAGTAAGGAACAATCCCTGCCTTTGAGGACCTTACATACTACTAGGGAAGACAGAGATGTACATAGCTGACTGTACTCTTAAGCTCTAGCAAGCTCTATTGTTGGAGGAGGAAAGGAAATGCTGAGTCAGTGATAACTGTCTGGGTTCAGTGAATGTCCCATTAAGCTGGGCCTTGAAGAGTGCCTTGAATCTGAAGATGTGAAAAGACTGGAGGGACATTTGAGGCCAATGGCAAAAGTATGAGGCAAGGCCCACGCATGAGCATGCCCATTGTTCCACTGTCATAACATAGAGATCCTCAGCCATACTTATTCTGAACTGAGAGCCCAGTAGATAATGAGAATCAAGATTTACAGCTTCTTAATGCTGAACTCCTAGTTACATAATTTTTACTAAGAATAAAGCACAACCACGTTACTACATAATGGTCTTGAGAGTCTAGCCATCTCTCCTCCATTTCTGCCAAGTAAGGAAAACCTGACTCTATAGAAATTTGTTGTCATCTAACATTTAAAGAATATACTTTATACTTTATATGCTTTAAGCACATATTTCCTAGAGTAAGGAAGACTTATAATTTATTTTATTTAGCAAATTTTATTTAATTAAGTAGTCCTACTTTTTTATTTTTTATTTTTTATTTATTTATTTATTTATTTTTAAGATTTTATTTATTTATTCATTTATCCTCCCCTTGCTGCTTGTGCTCGCTGGGTCAGCTAACCACGCCGTGCAGGCGGGCTTGCCTTCACCAGGAGGCTTCGGGAACCGAACCCGGGGCCTCCCATATGGTAAACGGGAGCCCTACTGATTGAGCCACAGCCGCTTCCCAGTCCTACTTTTTTAAAGTTCTGCTGCCTCTGAGGGGCTGATCCCCTAAATCAGTTTATCACTTGGACCTGATAAACTGCCCACTTTCTAATTGACAACTCTCTGGTATTTAATTTATTCTTTGCTTCTAGATTAGCATTGTCCAATTGAATTATTTTATTTACTTTTAATTAATTCTAATTTAAATTTAAATAACCACACATGTCTAGAGGCTACTGTATTGAACAGCACAGCTCTACACAATACCTTGAAAATGGAATTATCTTTCTACCCTCCATAGACAATGGTTTATTTTCATTAGGAAAGAAGCATGGCTATTTTACCAAAAGAAAAAATTTAATTTGACACCTTTGAAAGCCCTTTGTGTCCCCCAAGTATTGGTTAATTTATTTAGAAACCTTTTTGTTATTCATGTTATTTATATTAACATACCTTTTTCAAAAATAAGACTCAAGTTGTAGAATAGCATTAATAAATGAATCCCATTTGTTTAAAATAATATGTTAGAATATGTTTAGAAAATAGCTAGGTGGAGACTCAGGATGCTATTAACAGTTGCTGCTTTTGGAGACTGGGAGGGTGGGCATGGGGACACTTAATTGTCATGTTGTATTCTTTTGTACTGTTTGAATATCCTTCCAAACTTGTATTGCTTTTTAAAAAACTATACAAATATTAAATTAATACATTCTTATTGTAAATATTAAGATAATAAAGAAGAGGTAAAAGTGCCCTCTCCCTCTTGTCCCACCCAGCCCTGAGTAGACTTGATAAATGTATGCACAGATCCCTTTTGTTTTCCAGTACTCAGTGTGTATTTGGTAATATGCTGAAAACTGTCATCATTTCATTTCTCACAGATTGTCAAAGTATTGAATTTGTATACTCCAGTTAACGAGTTTGAAGAAAGAGTCTCTGTGTCATTTATTCGTACTATACAGGTAAGATCTCCCAGGCATTTTTTCCCCCTTTGATTCACTAACACATTCTTTTGAATGGAAAAGTATATTTTATTATTTTATCTAATTTTTACAATGCATTAACTTTTTTCTCCCCGAGATGGCTCCCTTGTCTGTTTGCTTGTCATTTTTGCTCGTTATTTGTGCTCATTGTCTGCTTGTTGTTTTTGCTTATTGTTTGTTCATTGTCTGTCTGTTATTTCTTTAGGAGGTACCAGGAATCAAACCTGGGACCTCCCGTGTGTGAGGCGGGCACCCAACTGCTTGAGCCACATACACTCCCCTGCATTAACTTTCTATTTTTTAAAGATTAATTTGTTTATTTCTCACCCCTCCTCTGTTGTTTGCGCTTGCTGTTTGCTCTCTGTGTCTGTCTGCTGTGTGCTCTCTGTGTCTGCTCATTTTCTTTTTTTAGGAGGCACCTGGAACCGAACCTAGGACCTCCCATGTGGGAGGGGGTCGCCCAATCGCTTGAGCCACCTCTACTCTCTGCTTGTTGTGTCTCTCATTGTGTTTCCTCATTGTGTCTCCTCGTTGTGTCATCTTATTGCATCATCTTGTTGTGTCAGCTTGCCATTCCAGCCTGTCGCATTAGCTTGCTGTCTTGCTCATCTTTAGGAGGTACCAGGAATCAAACCTGGGCCCTCCCATGTGTGAGGTGGACACCCAACTGCTTGAGCCACATCTGCTTCCCTGAGTTAACTTTTTGATAACAGTTTATTGGTGAAAATGAAGTGATTTTAAAACGAAGATAAACATTCTTTATTAGTTGGGAATTTTTGTTATTAAAGTTTGGGCAGAAAAAAATCTTTTTGAATTCAAAGAACTGATGCTCTGTTTATCTTTTTCTTTTCTTTCTTTTTTTTTAATCTTCTCAGATGCGTTTACGAGACAGGAAAGATTCTCCTCAGCTGCTCATGGATGCTAAACACATCTTTCCTGTCACCTTTCCTTTTAACCCATCCTCCCTTGCACTAGAAACAATACAGATTCCAGCCAGCCTGGGTCTGGGATTCATTTCACGGGTCTGAAAGGGATGTCAAGGCAAACATTGACAATACATTTCTAGCTTGAAATAAGAACCCATTATTTCCAATAAGCTACTGAAAACATTTTTTTTTTTTAAAGAAAGTATTCATCTCCCAAATAAGAGTTTATTAACTGGAAATCTCCTTTAGAATACTTTCATCGCCTTGGAAAGAAAGATAGGCTTCTTTGTGACATGCTACCTTTATAGGAACACTCATCCCTGGTCATTTAGGTATCCTTAGTTTACATGCAGGTGAATGACAAAAGGAAGGAAGGGAGGAAAAAGTGTCTTCAGCAGCCAGCATTTATTTTAAATCTTTAGCACTGCACTTAAATGGTATTATAAACATAAATTCTATATATGTGCTGTTGTTAGGAAGGAACCAACAAAGAACCTCCTTGAGCTAAACAGAAGACTTGAAAGACAAATCACCATTGAGTACATTTAAGTTTAGGAATCAGTAATGTTGATATTGTCAAACTGGAACAAAGAAATAAACTGGCAATATGTAAAGTAATTGGTCAAATAACTTCCTTATTTGTGTCACTATGATATCAAGATATTAAAAGAACTGTTGGTTTGCTGTATAGCATAAATGTCCATTTGTACTGTAGTTTACCGACCTTTTTAAATTGCTGCTACAAACTGTGTTCTTTAAAATGTAAGTGATACTCTTATTAGGTACTACAACAATAAGCTTCTCTTTTATCAACTGTTTACAATTCATTCAGATCACAGTTTTAACTGGATTATGTGCAAATATCCACAGATTCATCTGCCAATGAAACTGGTGACTTAGCACGAGTAGCAGAAACTGGGAAATCATGTACTTATAGGACAAAATGACATTTAGGGTTAGGATTAGATTAGACAAAGTGGCTATTGTTAATGGCATTATTTATTCAGGATGTATTACATTGATGTGCACATTATTTTTCCCTGGGTGGATATCACATCAGGGTACAGTGTTCTGTGAAGTGACTTATTTTTAGGTACCAGAACTGATTCCTGCAGTGTATATTTTCAACCTTGACAGATTCTGTACCTTCATAATTTATTAAGAATTAATCTTAGTCACTATCTAGAAAGAGTGTCAGAATATACATGATTAAGAGCTTGAAATTTTTACTATCCTACAAATTATGTAAAAGAAAGTATATAATAAATAATTATGAATCCATTTTTTTAGGCTTTGCAACTTCTATGAATGTTCTCATATACCATTAGATACTTTAAAAAGCATCATATTAGAGATACTTTTAGAAGACTTACGTAAGAAATATAAGATTGTTGAATTTTACAGAGGATTTGGCTTAGTAAGATCCAGATTCTATAAGTTTTCATTCTGAAATTCTAATTAAGCATATTCTCCATTTTTCCTAGAAATCGTAAATAATAAGTCCTTCAGGTTGTGCAAAAGCAAATTCTTAGCTTTCATTAGAAAGTCTGGTTCTGAATTATACAGTCATAGATTTATAGACATATATACATATCCATAAAATGTCTATATAATGACAATAAAATATGTGCAATATATATGGGAATCAAACAGTTTCAAATCAGTGACAAAGGTTGTCATTAAAAGAAAAAGACTGTCTTTTAGCTTATTTGGGCCTCACATTCCTCATCTATAAAGTAAGAGGGTTGGGCAGTGAATTCTTAAGGTAACCCCCACATCTGAAATGCTTTCCTTTGGATCCTAGAGAAATAAGCTGCTATTACTGAGTAAGATGGCCCTCTGCTGGACAGGCCAGTATTCTGGTACCTGTTAATTCCGAGGGATTAATAAAATGCAAAATCACAAGTTTGTGTAGCCATAACTGTTCTTAAATGCACATCATTTATGTACATGCTTTTAGGGAGTCCCACTATATTTGAATTATTTGAGAGTTATTTAGGTAAATTTTATTGAATCGTGTGCTGCTTTATTCAGTATATGTGTATACATGTATTCATTTGCTAAATCAACCAAAAACACTACTAATTCAGTCAGATTCTCTCCATTTTCCCTGGGTCAATATGGTTTTCAATGAACAATTAGCTCTTCACCATTTGATTAGTACTGAATGTGGCAGACTCCAAGAGCATAGATGGGAGATAGACAGGAAAACTGCTACAACAAAAATGCAACCATGGTGTAGGCTTTCCACCTCAGACCTGGAAATCCTTGCAGACCCTCACCCCCCAGCTTGTTCCTAGATAGTTATGTCCCAAGCACACCCCAAATCTTGTGAGGTCTTCAAGATCACACTGTATCTCCCACTGCCATTGCTTCATCTTACTCCCAGACAGCTCATACCCTGAAACCTCTCTGGTCTGGGCACGCTCGCTCTCTCTCCACTCCTCTCTCTCTGACTCTATGTTATTCTGTCTCTCTCTCTCTCTCTGTCTCTCTCTCTCTATTTCTCCTGATTTTCTGCTGTCAAGTACTGGAGCCTTGTTCCACACCTAGGCCAGAGCTTGCTCGCTGCCCATCCAGGCTCTCCTGTTCCAGCAACAGTGGCACAAAGGTTCTGCTATTCCCGGGTTCCAGCTTCCTCTGAAGCCTACCCAGAATCCCAGATGGTGACTTGAATTAATTAACTTCTCTTAGTGGCCTGAAGATTTTTAGTCATAACAAAAACAGCTTGCAACCAGGGGACCCCCAAGACCCAATAAATGACTTTGTATCCTACTTTCTAGAGGATTCAGCTATATTCTGCTGACTCTGATATCCTTTGGCCAGTCTGAGGATTGCTCACCCTTCCTTCTGTCCACTCACACTTTCTCACCCAGATACAAACACACCTCCACCAGCCTTCCCTCATGTCTTATTTATCCATTCACTCTTTCTTTTTCCTCAACTGAATCATATAATTCATCGTCTGCTGTCTGCTGTGTCACCTGCTGTTTGACACATGTTGAAGGCAGGTGGATGGAGTCAATCCTCACTTGTCTGCACTGGTCTGCCTGGTGACAGGCTTTTAGGCCAATCTCTGCACAAGTTCTTGTTCTCACTTCTCTGGAGAACATTCTTTCACATTACCATTGTTTTGCTTTTTCATAATTCCTGTGTCACACAATAGGAATTCATAGGAAGATTTTGAAAACCATAACAATTCCTTGTTTCAGTAGCACCTTCTCAATTGTCCCTTCCCCACTTACTTAACAACAGATTCGCCTCACATCCTTGGAATACAAAGCTGAAAAATTAGAAGCAATTTGTCCTCTTGTAGCTTTTCTTAGATCAAAGCTTTAGTCTGCCTGAAAAGTGATACTAAAGGGAGAGGGGGAGATGAATATGGGATAAAATCTATCAAGTGTAGCCTTGTGATACAATTGGAAGTTTTGAAAATTCCCCATGTACCTTGCACATTTTTTGTAAAGTGTAAAATTACAAAAATATATTCCAAAGCCAACTGATAGAAGATCTGGGGATTTGGGTCAATTTAGACAGTCTGCTTTGTTATTCTTTCCATTTCAATGGATAATTGAGAGTTGGCTTTTTCTAGGTGAGTGCCTATGCATAATATTGTTCAAATCTTTTAATATCACAATGGGGGAGGCTATGAAAATACTCTTTTATTAGAATTTCACTGTAGTGATTGTTGTGAAAAATTTCTTTCCTGATACCCTAAAAAGGATACCTGCCTCTTCTGAGAAGCCCTCACACGATGTTCAGTCAGCCTCTCTCTCTCTCTTTCCCCTTCTCTCCTCTCTCACCCTTTCTCTCTGCCCCCCTCCACCTTCCCCCTCCCACCCCACACTCACCAGTTTGTTCCTCAGGAGGCTAATCAAGGATTCCTTGGGTAACATCCACTGTTTAGGATGAAACAGAAAGCAAACACATAGTGAGTGACTCTTCACTTCCCTTGTTGACAGTAGTGCAGACACAATACCTGCATCTGAATATGCTTTACTTCAGTGCTCTTCCTTTGTGTCACCTCATTTTATCCTCCTAGCAGCACTACTACCATCATTTGCTGACAATCATTTGAGATGGAGATAAGTCAGCAATTGGCCAGAAATTGCACAGCCCTCTAGTGGTTGTTTTCCCCATAGGTAGCAGGGGTACTGGGGCAGATATCAGGCAGGAGACTTTAAAAAGTGGCTGTCAGGAGGAACAGTGCCAGGAGGAACAATGTGTAATTGTCCCTTCTGGCACCCTTGGCCCTTGAAGTGCCCCAGGGTAGCAAGGGTGCTCTTTTTCTTCATCAGAATTGGCAACTAGCATATGGGAACTAAGGAAGAGCTGAGTAGCTTATTTGTTCTAATGACCTGAAGTGCCCAGAGCCAGGGGGGTTTTCTTTTTTGTCATAATTACCTTTTATAATTAGGTCTGATTTTTGTAATAAATCTGTTCTCCCTTGGAGGGTGCAATACTGTGTTTAGATCATTAATTAGGTAGCAACCCATCTCAATGCAAAAGACAGAAAGCAGTGAAAGCCTCCTGAAGTTAAGAGAAGGTTACTCTTGACACATACTCCCCAGAGAACCCTGTCAGAGCCACCAAGTGAGCTGTGCAGCTTGCGGACAACCTGCTTCTGCAGGTAAGTCCACTGTGTACTCAGGCTTGGCCACCCCTCCCAATTTAGGTTCTCATCACAGAATAGTCCAGGCCACTGGATAACTTCTGGGGTCTATCCACCAAGGAGGCCATATACAAGTAAGCATGTATTTGAACATCACAATGTGAGCATGCCTGCAGGTGTTTACTTTGGAGCTATGAGCTATGCTGTGTGCATGCAAGTGTTAGAGAGATTCGTATTGCTGTGGCCTATGTTCATGGATAAGTGCATTGTAATTTGTTTTCAGGCTGTGCTGTGAGGGCCGCCTTAACCCCTGCTCCCTTCCCTTCTAGAGCTGCCTTAAGTTCTCTGGAACTTTTCCTCTGTAAGGAATATCTTGCCTGGAGAGGATACCTTGCCCAGGTTTTTATGGCTTTGCATGATCCTCCCCCTCCTGTTGCTTTCTCCTTCCTTTCTTGTCGGTTTTTCCAAACAGGGATTAGAATTATGGGATACCAACATTCTCAGAGCCAATGAGGTATCAGCTTAGAAGAGTGTTTCTGAGTTAGTGGGAATTCTGTGTCACAAATAGCAAATGAACATGTGGAAGAAATAGATAAGTTGGCTGCTTAGTCATACTTAAACGTCTTGTTTTCCATCATCCCTTCCTTAATAAAGGTAAAGGGTACAACTCTTTGAAACCTTTCATGGACATTCTTCTTTTAAAAACAATTTTTTAAGAACCCTGTACTATAAAAGATTACATAAAAACAGAAAAAAGTACTGCATGTTCTAATCCATTGTACTAACCTAAATTAAACAAATTAACCTGGAATTATCGTGTATTTTCTCTGTAGATTAGGAACTGAAAAGCTCTATGTAAAAATATCTACCACAATGAATTTTATACATTTATTTTATAGTTTGGTTTAGTTAAAATGTTCATTAGCTTCATACATGTTACTAGAGTCATAAAATGTGTGAAAATGACTAACATTTTCTTACTATTGTAATATTGCTTGAAATATTTGAAAGAAAAATGTCTTTTGAGTTGAAACTGGTGCATATTCATGCTTGGTAGGTCAATACATTTTCATGCATTTTTCAGAGTCGATAGTTTCAAATAACTCATTATAACCCTGTGCTATAAAATTTTAACCTACATTTCAGGCTCTCTAAATCACTTAAGCCACTTAATTTTTTTTCCCCCACAAATGGTAACTTTTTCCTTTAAATGTGGGTATCTATGTTGTAATTTGATTCCTAGTTATGTATTTTGTGGGATCCTAGAGTAACATTGACTTTTTGTGTCCTTGAAAAATTTAAATAGTTCTATCAGTGTTCCACAGAAATGAGCCCATACATTAAGCACATTCTATTTTAATTATTGTTTTACCATGAAATAGATATGCCTTTTAACTACAGTGAAATTGAACATTGCAATTTTTCAAATATTTTTCCTTGTTCAATCTGAAGAAGGAATTCTACTTTGATCTACATAGAAAAATGTAGTTGATCTTGGAAAAATTCCTAGGTAGAATATTCACTCATTAAAAAGGAAGCAGAAGAGCTGAGAAGTGAAAGGCATTATCAGCCACCTCTAGTTTTAAACTGAATTCATTGCAACACGTCTCACATAATATCTTAAAAAATAAATTAATTCATCACATATCACCTCATGGCCTTTGAAATATGGGTTTTTACTAGATCTCACCTAGTGCTAAGGTGAAAATCAAAACAATATCAGAATGACAATTATGCTCTAAATTTATAGTTGTCTCATGTTCTACTTAGTAAGCGTGTGTCATTAATGCTGTATTCTCTAGGCTATTATAGAAAATTGTTCAAATAAAGAAATGGATATAAAGCCTTGTTGAGTTTTTCTGTCAATGTTTTATAAATAAATCCGCAACATGTTTAAAAACAGCAAAACAAGTTGTTTCTGAAGATTGGTGAATGTAATGTGACCTCACCTCATGAAAAGATTCTAAGAAGTCACAGGATTATAAAAGTTGGCAAGTTCCCCTTCTATACTGGACAATGGGGTGATGTATATGATAAAAAGGACAATTGCCAAACACCTAAACAAATAAGCATACAAAAAACAACTGGGGGAAAGGCAACATCTTCCTTTCAAGAGGAAGTCATGCCTAAATATGTTGGAATTCTCTGATAGAGATAGACATAGCAAATGGGAATTTGGTATACGTAATCTACTTAGATTTTCAAAAGATTGAAGATGTGATTTTGTATCAAAGTTATATTTTTAATGAAGGTAAAGGGAATGTTTTAGTATAGTACAAGAATCAAAGAAGTTTGTAGATGGGCTTCTTTAGATGGCAAAACATAAAAAGCAGGTTTATTCAGATCTTTGGTTGGATTAGCCTCATCTCTATGGAGAAATGAATATGCATGGGTTTCATGTACATTATACAGTTCCTCCTCCCTGTCATGACACATCCATTCATTCAGCTCATTTATTAAGTGCTTTTCTCTTCTGGGCATCACATCAGGCCCTAGAGATATAACAACATCCAAATTAGATTCATTCACAGTCTAGTGGGACACTAGGATGTTACAAGTAATGAAGTATCAAGATTTGCAGTTTCTTTTCTAAATAAATTGAAACCTGGTCAAGATTTTCCCTAGCAGAAAATCACTTTCATCCAGTACTATTGTGATGTGTTCATTAGGATTCTCTCTGGTACATGTGATGAAACCCAAACTCAAACTAGCTAAACCAAGAAAGAAATGTATTACCTTAACTGAAAAGTTCATGGGTAGCTTCCAGCATGGCTATATCCAGGTGCCCAAACATTGGCATAAAGGATCTCTGCTTTGCATTCCTCTGTGTTGGCTTCATTCTCAGCTACATTCCCCAACTAGTGGCAAAGATGGCCCGTAGTAGCAGTGATATTCATTCTGTTTTTCATTCATTCTGGTTTGTCTTCCAGTCTCTTTCTCAGTGTTGCCAATAAAACATTCCAGGATGGAGTTTCATTGGCTGGCTTGAGTTGTACTCATCCCTGAAGCAATCATTCACTCATGGTGGCCTGGGGAGTGGAATGCTCTGATTGGCCCAGGCTGAATCTAGATATTAGGTCAACTTCACAGAAAGCTCAGGATTGATGAGAGAGTGGTGGGGGTTCACCAGGGAAAAGAGGATATAGTTAACAGAGGAAATAAAAGCAATAGCTGTGCACTACAGTGCATTCTCTTGAATGGGAGGGGAAGGGATAGGAATTGTGTGTTGCTCTGGAAATGTGCCATGTACATGAGAATGTGGTGCTTCTAGTCACCAGGGTGAGCTTATCAGTTAGTGTGAGTGGACAGATGATTAAGCAAGGTAATTACCCAGAAGAATTCTGAAACAGTTTACCACCCAAAACAGGAACCTGGGAATCCATATAGTTTGTCCATTAAATATTGGCCTCTGTGTTGCTGGAGCCAAAATATGATGGGCATTGTTCAAAGAGGAAAAATAAAAGCTTTCGTACAGAATTTATAAGCACAATGTTGGCCCAGTATGGGCAGTTCTGGTCTGGAGCAAAATATGTAAAGAATAGAAAAGTATCAGAAGACAGTTTGCTCCCCATAAAAACAATCTAGAAATACTGTAACAATTCAGCCTGGAGAACTGAAGGCTGAGAGGGCAGGAACGTGAACCAGTGTTAGAAGATTATGCTTGGCACAGATAAGGAAAACATGAATTATTTGCCAAATCTTGAGAATTATGATAGGCAGACATTTTGAAACATCAGCAAGGTTAGTGGAAAGGACATATAGTAGTTTATATAATCAATGATAGACTTCTGAAATTCATTTCCCAGGAGTCTATACTATGAAGAAACTTTAATAAATTTGAAGGGGGTTTGCTCAGTGTTGCTTGTGATAAAACCACAAATGAATACTAAGAAGGGCTGAGGTATACCAAACCTTCAGGTTATAACCCAAGAAGACAGTGGTATATTTTTTACAGAATGTCTATGGTCTTCTGAAAAACCAGAATTCTGGGCTAAGTGGCCTCTGCGTCTGACCCTAGGATAATCATCACTGTGTAAAAGGACAGGGCTCCTGTGGGGCAGGGGAAAGAGTAGGAGGATTTGTTAGACAACTTCACGAGACTGGGAGAAGGGAGGGAGACAGGGACAGGTGGGAATGGGGCTGGTAATAAAAAATCAGATGGGCAAAGAAAGACAGGACAAATGGTCATGGGAAACTATACTTGAGTTGACATTAAATATCGTAGGGGAAACATTTCTCACATTTTAAAAATAGACTTTAAGCTTCCAATAGGGCAGACTGAAGAACTCAGCAAATCCTCTCCTCAAAAATTGAGGATAACAATAGACAAAATTGCCAAAAAATGGCCATTTTAGGGTTCTGTAAATTAACCAAAGGTATTCAACAAATTAGAAACAGTAATTCATGAAAAATGACTGAACTCTGAATAAGAATAATAAGAATCTGTGGCATTCTTGCCTGCAGCTACTCCCATCATCCTCCCCACCCTGTGAAAAACAGCAGCTTTGCTGCTGGAGGGAACTCACCTGATTTGGAGTGAAGCACAGAAAAATCCACCCCAGCAGCATAGCAGTAGTGATCTTAGTGGGAAATGAATGGGAAAGACCAGCAAGTTGGCAAGCCCAAGGTTGCAATCCTTGTTGGAATAAGCAATAGACCAACAGACCAGCCAGAAATTTAACAGGGAGATCTGAGAAATCAGACAGCCATAGAAAGCCTTGATAATGTCTCCACATACCCATACAGGAAAGACGAGAGAAGCCTGGCCGTGAGCTTGTGTGCATGTGCAAAGAAGAGATGAGAGGGCCCAGTGGAAAGCAAAAGTCGGGGCAGAAGTGAAAACTAACTGAACTTTGAATGTACTCTCCAACCTACTCATAGATCTGTCACTAGAGAGTAGAAGCCTTGATGAGCATTTGAGCTCAGCCTCTGACCAATCACTGGGTGACCACTAAACTTTGCAGGTGGAAGGGTGACCCTTATGAATCCAGATTTTATAATAACAAGAATAACAGAAAAACTGAACAGACACATCAGTGGACACATACCATGGCAGAAACCATTTACATGGATTTAGTCCAGCCCACCAAATAAAAAACAGCAAAATAACCCTTGGGGGAGAAAAAACACACACAGAATCCAGACTTGTGAAATTGTAAGATGGTCAAAGAAAAAAGAATGTGTGACCCATACTCAGGGGAAAAAAAGTAGTCCATAGAAGCAGTCTCGAAGTGGGCCCTAACGTGGACTTAGCATATAATTGGCATTAATCTGCCAATACAAACTCATAGAACTTCAGGTAGGATAAACAAAGAAACCCATACCTGGACACATCTTGAGCAAACTGTTGAAAGACAAAGAGAGAAATTTGGAAAATAGGAGAAAAACAACAGGGCAGCAAAAATATAATTAATGGATGATTACCCATCAGAAACAATAGAAGCCAAAAGGAAATGGAATGACAAATTTGAAATGCTTAAAGGAAAAGGAAAAAAATGTCCAATATGAATTCCATATCTAGCAAAACCATCCTTCCAAAATGAAGGCAAACCCTATCTCACACTGTATACAAAATTTAAAATAGATCATTGAGACAAGAAGATTTTGAGAAGATGGTGGAATAGGAAGCACCAGGAATCAGTCCCTCCACCAGAACAACTATTAAACAGGCAGGAACTGTCTGAATCAACTATTTTGAAACTCTGAAATCTATGAGAACACTGTGTAGCCTCCAGGGAAGAGCAGGAGAAAAAGGCTGGTAAAATGTGGGAAATACCAGTGAATTTCACTCTCCATGTTGTGGTTACCATCACCCATGCCCCAGCCTTATGGCAAGCAGCAGTAGAATCCTCAACCCAAGCTCCTGGTGCAGCTTGCTGGTTCCAGGGTACGATACAGAGACCTAGATCCCCAAGATCCAGGGGTGTGCAACCCAATCGCTGATCACTGCTTTTGAACAGCTACTTCAGATTGCTGGGAGCCCAGCTCTTAGGGTGGCCATTGTTCCAACCCACCTCAGCAAAAAGTGGCAGAGGAGTCATAAAGGCAATACCCATCCTCAAAACAGTCATAGGGCTGCATTTACTAGGAAAGTACTGACTTAAGAAAACACAGCTTCAAAAAGCCATAGGAGAAGTTCCTGGCATCCTTGCTGGCCCCTCCTTCATCCTCTTCCCAGGGCAGCATGGAGTCAACCAGTGGTCGCTTTGTGAGTCCCTGGCTTCTTCCAGCTAGGAAAGACTGACCTAGGAAAGTCCTCTCCAGCTACCCACGAGAATTTGCTAGCCAGACAAAAGCAGCTTGGGAAGCTAAAGTGGTATAAGAAACAGTTGAGTTGGGCAGTGTGGGGCAAAGGTTTACCTGCTTTAAGTCCTGTGGTAGAACATCTGGGATAGTGAGAAGGTCTGTTTCCTGGAGTGTGGAGAGGTCATTCAAATTCACGCAACAGGGAACTCCTAAGACCACTAGCAAGCACAAGCGCAGAACAAGGCACAGGCTCAGAGAAGACAAGAAGGACCCACACTTTGCGTCCACATTAGGCTAACCTCCTTGATAGGGTGACTGAACTCTTAAGGAGAGCACCAGCCAATACAAAGCCAATATGCAAAGATTGTAATATGTGTTTTTGTTTTGGTTTGTCTGGTCTTGTTAGCTCCCAGCAGGCACTCAAGAAAATGTCTCAAACTCAAGAAACAGACAGCTCAGGGACTAAATCCCAGCGTTAAAATTTTAAAATATTAAAATGTACAGTGTGCAACAAAAGGTTACAAGATAAACAGAGAAACAGGAAATGATGCCCATCCAAAGGAAGAGGATAAAAATCCAGAAAATATCAAAGAAGATTACCAGACTGTGGACATTTGGATAAAGACTTTTAAATTTAAAAAAATATTGCTTCAGGGGGCGGATGTGGCTCAAATGGTTGGGCCTCCGTCTGCCATATGGAGGGACATGGGTTCTATCCCCGGGACCTCCCAGTAAAATTAAAAAAAAAAAAAAAAAATATATAAAAATATATATATATATATATATATATATATAGAGAGAGAGAGAGAGAGAGAGAGAGAGAGAGAGAGAAGGCGCATGGGCTGCCAGGCTCTGTGTGCCGGTGAGCCGCCAGGCCCCGGGCGCCATGCAGCAAGATGATAACGTAACAGGAGAGACAAGAGGAGATGCTCCGCAAGCTCTGAAAACCAGGAACCGAGGTGGTGCAGGTGGCAGAACACCTCTCTCCTACATCAGAGGTCTCCAGGATTGAAGACTGGAGGAGGAGGATGGGAGGAGATGGCAGGAGACAGACACAGAGAATTGCCCAGCGAATGGACACAAAACAGCAAAATGGGGAAGGGGGGATTTAAAATGGATAAAGTAAAATAAATCTTAAAAAAAAAAAAATATTGCTTCAATATGCTCAAGGAAATGAAGAAAAATGTAGAAAAAGAACTAAAGGATATCAGGAAAACAATTAATGAACAATTTGAGAATCTCAGTAAAGAGGTAGAAATTATAAAATGGAATCAAACAGAGCTATTGGAATTGAAGACCAAAATAACTGAAATGAAAATTTCCTAGGATGGTTTCAACAGCAGATTAGAGCTGGCAGAAAAGAATCAGTGAACCCGAAAAGAAGGCAATTAAAATCATCAGGCGGAGGACCAGAAAGAAAAAGGAATTAGAAAAATGAAAATAGCCCAAGAGACCTGTGGGACACCATCAACATACCAATATATGCATTTCAGGAATCACAGGAGAAGAAAGAGAAAGGATCAGAAGGAATATTCAAAGAAATTGTGACAGAAAACTTCCAAATAAAATAAGTGTTAAAAAAAAAAAAGTAAAAGGGGCCACAAACTTTACTAGAAGTAAATGTACCATATAATATGTACAGACAGCACATAGTGCCAATTTTATTTGTAAATATTAAAGCACACCAACTCAAGTTCACAAGTTACAGTTTTGTCACAGCCTTGGCTAGATCTTGAGCTACTGCAGAATTCAGCTATGCTAGAGTGCTGATCTTTTCTTGATAGTCATGTGCTTTGTAAGCCCACAATTCACCCTGACTATATTCTTTTTTTTTTCTGACTATATTCTTAGCCAGGTGCTACATAACAGGAAGAAGGGATTCTTCAGTGCATGACAGGTTATGCTGTAGAGTTGGAGTCAATTCACCATTAGCAAGAATTTTCAGTGCTAAGCAAAAAAATCCTGCTGCAATATGTCTGAAGGAAAATAGGAGGAAAGTGCACTATTTCGGAGTCCAACATCATTAATTCCATCAGGTATTTGGCCAAAGTATGTTGCTCAATATTAACCTCCCCAATCTTGGATGCTCTCCAAAGGGGGCAGAGAGTGACCCAGACCAAAGTTTAAAGCTCTTAGAATCTTCATTTCCATCTGTCTGATCTGATACGTAGTGTAAGTGTGGTCAGTCACAAAGGCAAAGTTGCCAATTTCTGGAGGATACATTTCTTCATATTTGCTTGCAATAAATATGGCAGTGCCACCAACCAGCCGCAGCATCTTCTTGAGCACACAGTTATTCTGCATGAACCGATAAGTGATGGAAACAGTCATATACATGGGCTCCTGGAACAGCCTGAATTTCATTTGAACCTGCACTAGCCAGTCAATTAGGATGGCTATCATGTTTTCAGTGACTTCCCGAACCAGAAGGTATTTTGGTCTGACTGCTTGCTCTTCCTCAAGTTGTCTCAGATAAGTATATATATCTTCACATATTCACTACAAAGTGCATACACATCACTTACTGCAAGAATTACATAGAGAAAGCCTGACACAGATATTCTTCTGCAGGGGCACATCCATTTTTTCCCATTGGGCTTGGAGAGGAAGTATCCACCAAAACAGGCTCAGATGAAAGTTTTCCTTCTTTAATGGATTCCAGCTCTAGCTCTGGCTCTGGTTCCGGTTCTGGCTCTGGCTCCAGCACAGGCAAAGGTGCTTTTCCAGAGATTTTGGTCGTTTTTTAGCAATAACTTTTCCAACAGATGAAGTTTTGGCTTCCTTTTTCAGAGGCATTTTTTGGCCTGTAGCTGTTCACTGACTTTGTTATCAATGTCTCCAAGAGCTCTTCTTGGCCTCAGCCTGGTCTTGGAGACTGCAGCAGTGTCAAAGGCACTGGCTTTGTGCCTGCCATACTGATCTTCATCTTATTTTCAACATTAATTTTCGTGTTCCTGGTGACCAGGAGTGCCATGGTTTCCTCTTCATCAAGCAGCAGTTCAGAGGGGAGAACTCCACCCACCAACAATTGTTATATCTGGCAAGACTTTCTTTTAAAAATGATGAAGAAATTAAGATACTTCAGATAAAAGCTAAGGGAGTTCATTACCACTAGACCTGCCCTACAAGCAATGCTAAAGGGAGATCTTCATACTAAAAGGAAATGACACTAGACAGTGGTTCAAAGCAGCATAAAGATATAAAGACTTCCAGTAATGGTAATCATTTGGATAATTAAAAATGCCAGTACTATTGTAGTGTATTGTATTGTGTATTTTCTTTTTTTTTTTTGAGATACTGTGGCCAGGGATTGAACCCAGGACCTTGCAAGTGGGAAGCTGGTGTTTAACCATTGAGCCACATTGGATTCCCTGAGTTGGTTCCCTTGTCTGTTTGCTTGTTGTTTGTTTTTGTTTTTGGGAGATACTGGGAACTGAACCCAGGACCTCCCACATGGGAAGCAGGCGCCCAACTGCTTGAACCACATCCGCTTCCCTGTATTGTATTTTTTAATATGTAACTCCACTTCTTACAGGAACTAAAATGCAAATGCATAAAAAGTAATGATAATTATTACTCTCTGTGAGAGAGAAATAAGCCTTGATTAAGCCCTAGTTGAAAAATAAACTATGTACATACCTAACAATAGAACCTCAAAATTATATGAAGCAAAAGCTGACAAAATTGAAAGGAGAAATAGCCAACTCAATAATAATAGTTGGAGACATCAATATCAACATCTCAATAACTGATAGAAGAACTAAACAGAAAATCAACAAGAATATAGAAGACTTGACAACACTACCTACTACCTTGATCTAACTGAATTATAGAACACTCTATTCAACAAGAGCAGAATACACATTCTATTCAAGCACACGTGAAACATTTTCCAGAATAAATCATATGCTAGATAACAAAATAAGTCTCAATAAATTTAAATATATTGGAATGATACAGTGTATGTTCTCTGACCATAATGGAGACTGGAATTAAATTGGAAATCAACAGAATTAAGTTAGAAATCAACAACAGAAAGAAATTTAGAAAATCCCCAAATATTTGGAAATTAAACAGCATACTTCTAAATAACCCATAGGACAAAGAATAAATCACAAAGGAATTAGAAAATATTTTGAACTGAATGAAAACAAAAACCCAACATATCAAAATTTATGGGATGTAGGTAAAGCAGGGCCTAGAGGGGAATTTATAACTTTAAATGCTTTTATTAGAGAAGCAGGCAAGATCTCGAATCAAGAACTTGAACTTTCAACTTAAGAACCTAGGGGAAAAAGAGGAAATTAAAACAAAAGTAAGCAAAAGAAAAGAAAAACAAAAGATTAGAGTGGAAATCAATGAAATAAAAAAACAGAAAAACAATAGAGAAAATAAATGAAACTAATGAAAAGATTAACAAAACTTAGCCAGATTAACCATGCAAAAATGAAAGAGAGGGCATCAATCCCAAGCAAGGCCAGGATAAAGATGAGGCAAACAAGGTGCTTAAGGACACAAAATTTAAGGAGGGTGAACAGATGTGGCTCAAGCAATTGAGCTCTGGCTTCCAACATACAAGGTCCTGGGTTCAGTTGCTGGCCCGGTACCTAAAAAAAAAAAAAGTAAGGAGGCACTCACTCTCAGGACCATGCATATAAAGGGTAACACCTGACAGTGAGTGCTCCTTAAATTTTGCATCCTAGGTGCCTTACTTGCCTCATGCTAGTCCTGGCCCTATTACCTAGACCCTACAGAAATGAAAAGGATTAAAGGAAAATACCATGAATGACTTTATCCAAAAAATTAAACAACTTAGATGACACAAATTATGAAAACAGACTCAATATGAAATAGAAAGTCTGAATAGACTTATAACAAGTAAAGAAATTAAATGAGTAATTAAAAATGTTTTCACAAAGAAAAACCCAGGCTTGGGTTTTACATATCAAATATGTAAAGGCTAAATAATGCTGATACTTTACAAACTCTTTCATAAAATAGAAGAGGGAACACTTCCTAACTCATTATACGAGGCCACAATTACCCTAATACCAAAGCCAAACAAAATATATAAGAAGAAAACTATAAACCAATATCACTCATCAACATAGATACAAAATCCTTAACAAAATATTACAAACTGAATCCAGCAACACATAAACAGTATTGTATTCCATGACCAACTGAGATTTATACTAGGAATACAAGAGTGGTTTAACATTCAAAACTCAACAAATGTAATATATTTTATTGATAGACTAAAGCACAAAACCCACATGATCATCCCAATAGATGCAGAAAAAGGCTTTGACAAAATTCAAGATTAAACAAACAAACAAAAACATAAACTAGAAAAAAAAGGGAACTTCCTCAAACTGTCAAAGGTCATATATGGAAAAAACTTATAGCTAACATAGTTAATGGTGAAAAACTGAATCTTTCCCCTAAGATAGAGAACAAAGCAAGGATATCCGTTCATTCCTGCCACTTCTGTTTAACATTGTATTGGTGGTTCTAAAAGTACAATAAGGAAAAAAATAATAACTAAAGGCATCCACATTGGAAAGAGAGAAATAAAATTGAATTTATTTGCAGATGACATGATCCTGTATGTGGAAAATCCTAGGAATCCAGAAAAACATTACTAGACCTAATAAATGAGTTCACAAAGGTCATAAGATATAAGATCAATATACAAAAATCTGTTATATTTTTAATATACTAGCAATAAACAATCCAAAACTGAAATTAAGAAAACAATGCCATTCACAATAGCATCAAAAAGAATAAAATAGGGAAGCGGCTGTGGCTCAATCAGTAGGGCTCCCGTTTACCATATGGGAGGCCCCGGGTTCGGTTCCCGAAGCCTCCTGGTGAAGGCAAGCCCGCCCGCACGGCGTGGTTGGCTGACCCAGAGAGCACAAGCAGCAAGGGGGGGATAAATGAATAAATAAATAAAATCTTAAAAAAAAAAAAAAAAAAAAAAAAGAAGAAAATACTTAGGAATAAATTTAACAGAAGTGCAAGACTTGTACACTGAAAACTACAAAATATTGCTGGGAGCAATTAAGATCTAAATGCATGGAGAGGCCTTGCATGAATTGGAAGACTTGGTATTGTTAAGATGGCAGTTCCTGCCTGAATTTGCCAGAGTTGCTTAGACAAATACCACACACTGGCTGGCTTAAGCAACAGGAATTTATTATCTCATGGTTTTGGAGGCTCAAAGTCCAAAATCAAGCTTTTTACAGGCCATGCTTTCTCCCAGAGTGTGTAGCACCCCAGTGGGCTTGCTGCTGTCCTTGGGGTCCTCAGCCTGCGTCTCTGCCTCCCCCACGTGGCGATCTGCTTCATTCTCTGGCTTCTGACTTCTGCTCAGTCATCCATGCCTCTGTATAGATTTACTCTCCTTATAAGGACTTCAGTCCTATGGATTAAAGCCCATTCTCATTCAATTTTGCCTTGTCTAACTCGGATCTTTGAAGATCCTATTTACAAATGAGTCCACACCTTAATTAATAAAAACATCTTCAAAGGTCCTATTTGCAACTGGGTTCAGACGCACAGGAAAGCAGATTAATACTTAAAAATGTCGTTAAGGGGACATGATTCAATTCTCAATACTCTCCAAACTGATAGATTAAATTTATAGATTTGATACAATCCCTATCAAAATCCTAGCAGGTTTTTATAGTAGAAATTGACAAGCTGCTCCTAAAATTTATATGAAAATGCAAAGGATCCAGAGGAGTCAAAACAATTCTGAAAAAGAAGAATAAAGCTGGAGGAATTACACTTTCTGATTTCAAAACTTACTATGAAACTACAGTAATCAAGACAGATATGGTACTAGTATAAAGAGGCATACGAATCAATTGAACATCCAGAAATTATGGTCAATTGATTTTCAACAAGGTTGCCAATGCAATTCAATTGGGAAAAGATAGTCTTTTCAACGAATGATGCTGGACAATTGAAAAAAAATTTCCAAAAAAAAAAAAAAAAAAAAAAAAAACAGATGAATTTAAACCTTTACCTCAATAGCATTGTCTTAGCTTTCCAGGCTGCTATGACAAATATCACCCAGTGGATTGGCTTAAACAACAGGAATTTGTTGTATCACAGTTTCAGAGGCTAGAAGGCTTGCTTCCTCCTGGGGTTGACAGCATCTGGTGCTGGCTCGCTGCAATTGCTGAGCATCCTTGGCTTGCATTTCTGTCTCCAGTCACACGGGGATGCCCTCTCCTTTCTCTTCCCTGTTCCAGTTCTACTGACTTCTGGCTTTGGGCTTCTTCCCAAGGCTTTCTCTATGTCTGTATTTCTTTTGCTTATAAGGAACTCCAATAATCTCGATTAAGATCAACCTCATTTAGTTGGACGAAACCTTAACTAAAAATAGCATCTTTAAGAGATCCTATTTGTAATCAGTTAATACCCACAGCAATATGGGTTAAGAATATGTCTAAATTGGGTTACATAATTCAATCTACCACATGCAGACACAAAAATTAACCCAAAATGGATCCTCGTTCTAAATGTAAGCACTAAAACTATAGCACTTCCAGGAGAAAATATAGAAGAAAATCTTTGTGACCTTGAACTAGGCAAAGTTTTCTTAGACACAACATCAAAAGCAAGATTTATAAAAGAAAAAAAAAAAACAGGCAAATTGGACTTCATCAAAATTTAAAACTTTTTATTTGTACTTGTGTGTATCAGGAGTGTGCACTCACCGTTTAGTATTTTTTATTTGCAGTAAACTGATCTCCAATGATTTCCTTTTGAAAACACACCCTCCCTCCTTAATTTTTAAATTCCTTAGTGTTTACTAAATATTAAGTGTTCTTTGACAATTTTGGTGCTCATGTGTTTGGGGGGACAAAAGTAAAATGAATCTGTCATTAAATCAGAAAGTTTGTTTAAAACTCACAGATCAAATATGCTTTAATGAATTTTTTTTCATTTAGATTTCAAACAATGATAGAATTGCCATTTTAATACATATCTTTGAAGATCTGCTTATTTGTAAATAGCCTATTGCTCATTTGGAAAAATAAACCAGTGAATAATATTTTTCTATTGCATTTTCAGAACCATTTTGTCTCATTATTCCTGTTCTAGCTAAAGAACTGTATTCCATTTGGAGAGTAAACAACTAACTAAATATTGAAAAAAAATTTTTTTTAACTTTTGCACTTTAAAAGACACCATGAAGGAAATGAAAAGACAAGCCACAGATGGGGAGAAAATATTTGCAAATCATATAACTGATGAATAATTTATGTCCAAGATACATAAAATATATATAGTTGGCTTAAATTATATTTATCTCCACTTCCTCATGAAACTCCAGTAAATAATAATGTTAGGATTTAAAAGGCAGGAACTCAGAAAAGAGAATGGAAGAGGAGTGATGGCAACAAAATTTTGGAATGTGAAAAGCAGATAAGTGTTATTTATTTTCTTAACCCAAGAGAGCTAAAACCTAAGACTGCAAAGGGGAAAATCTAGAAATAACCCAGTCCACACTGTTCCAAAAGACCAAGGAATTGGATTTAGAAGTACCAGGTTGTATTAGTCAGCCAAAGGGGTGCTGATGCAAAATACCAGAAATCTGTTGACTTTTATAAAGGGTATTTATTTGTGGTAGAAGCTTACCGTTACCAGGCCATAAAGCATAAGCTACTTTCCTCACCAAAGTCTATTGCCATGTGCTGAGGCAAGATGGCTGCCAAAGTCTGCCAAGAGTTCAGGCTTCTTGGATTCCTCTCATCCCAGGGCTCCCTTTCTCTCCCTGCTCAGCTGCTGTGCTCTCTCCACAAGGCCAGCTGTAGACTATGAGGCAAACAGCTCTGTCTCTCTCTCTGGGGCTCGATTCTCTCCAGGCTCAGCTGCTCTGCTCCTCTGTGTGCCCAATTCCTGGCCTCCAGCTCCAAAAACTCCGACTAACTACCTTATCCTTTTCTCTGTGTGTCCCCACCCACCAAGGGGCAGGGACTCAACTTCCTACTGACATTCCCAATCAAAACCTTAATCATTATTTAACCAAGTAAAAGTGAAACATCTGAATCCAATACAATCTAGTATGCTCAGACCAGTTCACAGACATAATCCAGTATCTATTTTTGGAATTCATAAATAATGCCAAACTGTTACATTAGGCAACATAGAAAGTGTTCTTTGCTTTTTTCCATAAAGAATTTAAAATCATTGTATATGTCACCAGAATTCCTGCTTTTGGAATTTTGATTCCAATTATATTAGGTTGGGGAGAATCAACATCTTTGCAATATTAAATATTCCATCCATGAAAATGGTATAGCTCTCCTTTTATTCAGGCTTACTTTTATGCCCTTTATAAGAAATTTACATTTTCTTGACAAAGGTCAAGTACATTTAACATCTTTTAAACTTTTATTTTTTAAATTTTTATTAGAGAAGTTGTGAGCTTACAAAATAATCATGCATACTTACCTGGCAGGTGAGATACCATGATCACGAAGGTGGTTTTCCCAGGGCAAGGCTTATCCATTGCACTCCGGATGTGCTGACCCCTACAATTTCCCCAAATGCGGGAAACCCAACTGCATAATTTGTGGTAGTGGGGGACTGCGTTCGCGCTCTCCCCTAAAAATAAAAAAAATAAAAAAATAAAAAAATCATGCATAACATGTAGAATTCCCATACATCAGTTCACCACCACCATCTAGCATTTGTCAAACATTAGTTACAAATTATGAAAGAACACCATCAAAATATTACTTCTAACTATGGTTCAAAACCTTCAATTGGTGTACAAGTACACTTTTGTTACTTAATCTCTAAACACTTCATATTTTCGTTGATACTGTAAATATTTTCTATTGTATTTCCTACATGGTTATTCCTCAAAAAAAGGAAAAGTACTCTTTTATATTTGCTGAACTCTCTTAAAAGTTCTAATAGTTTGTTGATTCTCTTGAGTTTTTTATTTAAGCGATTATATCTTCTGCTCTTTCCAGTAAACACGCAAAGAACTAAGTGAGCTAAAGCTTGGACCGGGAACGCCCCAGACTACACCTGTTCCCTCCCGACCCAGAAAGAGCGAAAACCCGCTGGGGCTTTTTCTTGGCGGAGAGCTCGGCCCTCGGCCCGGGTGGACACACCTGGCCGCTGAGCACCTGAGAGGAGGCGGGGTCGCCCCGCCCGCCCCAGCCCATAGCGGCGAGGACTCGCCAACGTGGACTCGTGAGCACCAATCCCGGGCCGTGTCCTCATCGCGACTTCTCCTCTCCCCTGGCAGCCACCCCCCCGAGAGACTGGACAGTCAGTCGCCGGAACACTTCTCCGGCGAGATGGCCCAGCGGTGATTTACGCTGCGCGCGAGCGATCGGTTTTCCACTCTCGGGGCCTCCAGGAGCCACAAGGCCTGCCCCGGAGCCTCGCCGACTCGGGCCCGCGCGCTGCCCGCCGCCGCGCTGCCCATGGCGGTGGCCGAGCTGTACACGCAGGTACACAGAGTCGGCCCGAGCGCCAGGGAGCCCGGCCCGGCGCTGACGCTGACTGTGCCAGGTCCACGGGCCACACCTGTGCACCGGGCGCACTCGCCGCGGGGAGGGGCTGGCGGGAGCGCAGAGGGGGCCGCAGGGCGCGCGGGGTTGGGGACACGCGACAGCGGAGTCTCCCGAGAGTGCGGCGTGATCCCGGGTCTGCCCGCGGGGAAGACGCACTCAGGGGCTGGGGTGCCCTGGGAAGGGGAAGGCCCCCTGGGGAGAGCTTCCCGGTGCTGGAAGTCGCAAGTCCATCGCCATCTCCCGCGACTGGCGCACCTCGGGCCCCCTTTTCCGCCTCCACTAGTGAAATCAGAGGAGTCCACGGGGACGTGGGCACCTCAGACGCAGGCAGAAACGATCATCTATAATCTTTCCCCCCATCTGGGAGTCCCTTGAACAACTCGGCACTGAAGCTGTGCCGGTAATATTCAGCACGTCCCAGGAAGGTCCACTGGGCTTTAGACAGGAAATGCCAAGTAATTCCATTTGCTGAGGCAGAGAGGGCACGGAAGAGCGGGGTAGGAAAGAGAATTGAGAAGGGAAGGGTCATGCAGCTGAAGACATTTGGGTCAGGGCCTTCCACTCCTGTGAGGGACACTAACGGTTTTCAGTGGGGGGTGGCAGGATCCAAGCTGGTGTTTTAGGAAATTGGAAGTGCCAGCTGTGCCCATGATACCTTCGGAGGAAAGAGGCTGGAGGCAGGTAGCTGAATTCTCAGGTCATCCCAGCTGTCTGAAAGAATGAGGGCCGATGGAGGTGAGTCAGGGGAGCGTGAGGAGATCAGGTCAGAATGAGAGACTGGGCTGGGGAACATGCGGGAGAAGGACGAGCCTACGATGGCACTGAGGTTTGAGTCTGGATGATTGAGAGCAAAACTGGGGACCTCGGGAGGAGGAATTATGTCTTAGGAAAGCTGTGAGGCAAGTTTGTACCTGCATAGGCTGAAGTGGTGAGGAAGCCTCCAGGTGGAAGTACCCTGGGTGGCTAGAAGTGTTGGAGATGCAGCACTGTGGGCAGTGAGGCTGGCTGGGGCCAGGGGTCTTCTTGGAGCCAAGGCAGTGAAGGCCTTGCCAAGGGAGAGAGGAGGTGGAGAGAGAAGAGGGCTGAGGTCAGAGTTGGGGCATGGAAGGATCTGTTCAGGGAGGACAAGGAGGAAGAGGAGCCTGAGATGGAGCCATTGCAGAGGAGGAGGAGACAGGAGAGGTGGCATCGGGAACCACACAAAGAGAGGTTCCAAGGAAGAGGAGACTCCTGGGAGAAGGTGTGGTGAGAGTTGCTGCCAGTGCAAAATGACCCATCTCTTTTCAGAAGTTTTTTGGACACATGCCTTCGAAATAAATGTTCAGAGCATTTGACCCAGCCATTCTACTCCTTAGAATCTCTCTGAGGGAAACCAGTCTGGCCATTCCCTCTTGAACCCCTCAGCAGGCTGCTGCCTCTTTCAGACTCACCCTGGCCAGCCAGAGGTCCTGCCTCTTGGCATCATCTCCCCACTCCCACCGTGTCTTATAAACTGCAGACTCCTTGCAGTTCCCTCAATGCATTCCTGTAATTTCACCCTCTGTGCTTTAGTTCACGGGGCTCCTTCTGCCTGAAACAACTGTCTTCTTTGCTCACTAGCAACTGCACCTTCCAAATTTAGCTTTTGCAGCGCCTCTTCTGAGAAGTCTTTGCACCCAGTCCCTCCTCATGCTCATCTCCATCCGGGCACCATCCACATTGAACTTCAGCAAATCGTGAACTCTGTTTCCCCGACTTGACCAAGAGCGTCTGGAGAACAGGAAGCAGTGGGGGGCTCAATAAATGCCCGACACATGTATGAATGAATGAATGAATGAATTTTTCTGCTTTGAGAAAAAGCTTTGGGTGTGAGGATGATGATACTGATGATGGTAATTTTTATCTCACAGTCTTTGAGCACTTCTTAGGTGCCAGATGCCATTTTAAGAATGTATGTTATTTCTCTCCTTTAATCCTAATTTAAAAACCTCTATGCTAGATGTTGTTATCCCAATTTTACAAATGACTCAGGTTAAGTAAATTGCCTAAGGTCACATAGGGGTGATGGAGCCAGGATAAAAGCCCAATCTCTTAACACCTCCCACTACTCCTCTTTGGTTCCTCCTCTTGTGGAGGGATCTGACATTTTGCCCTCATGCACAGGATTCCTGGGAAGTTCATCCACTTTATAGCTATCTCCCCCAACACCTACTTGTCATATTATTCCTTACAATAGCCAAAATAAAACCAACCCCAGTGTCCCACAAAAGGGGTAGAGTTAAGGAAATTATAGAAGACCCACTTGATAGACTAGTATGATGTCATTAAAAATGCTATTTATGAAGAATTCATAACAATATGGAAAAATGCTTATGTTATATGAAAAAATAAGGGCATAAAATGTATAGGTGCTGTGTGATCAATAGTAAGCAGTGTAAAAAGACTGTGTATATAAATAAAGATGGGCCAGTCAGTTGTCCTATTAACTGTAGAGAAGCCAAGGAGGCTGAAGGTTGAGAATGGGTCATTAGATTTGACTACTAGGATGTACTTGGGGTTGCTTCTCTTTTAGGAGGAGGAGGCCTGAGCATGGGCATGAGATGAAGGGCAGGAACCAGCAAAGGGTTCCAATCTGAAGATGTAAGAAAGGCACAAGGCACAGATTAGCCTTGGAAAGGCTTTTTGGGGGGACCTGGGACTGTGGTGGCAGGAGTTGAAGACTTGGAGATATTTAGAGAGAAACAAGGAAGCCAAGGGGACTTGACAATCACTGTGAATGAGGGTGGGTCAGACTTAGAACTTGAGGACAGTGACATTTCTGCCAACCTTTACTCTTACAACATCCTTCCAGACCTTTCATCATCCTGGCAATGAATTTCATTATCTTAATGCTCATGTTAGTGGGATCCGGTCAGCTCAGCAGTAAGTACAGAGAAACTGTGGGCTCCAACTCCTGTGAGCCTACTTCAAGGCAGCCTAGCATTATTTTAGAGTGTTTGCTTGTTTGTTTTAAGCAGTGCTGGTACATGCTCTGCCCCTGGGAGGTACCATGCACGGTGGCTGGGGCTCAGTCCTGGTTCTGCCCTACTAAATGGGTGACTTAATCAGTAATTTGCCCACCTGTAAAATGGATTTAATAATAGCACTTACTGGCTTGAAGGATTAAATAATCTGTGTAAAACCCTTAGCACAGTACCCGACATTTAATGTTTAATCGAGGTTAGTTGGTTTTGATGTTGATGCTATTATAATCCACTTGGTTTTTGGAACCTAAATACTGAACTTTACATTTATCCCTGTTAAGTTTTCCATCTTGTTCTTTAGTGCCCAACATTTCTTCAGCTTGTCAAAACCTTTTTGAATCTCGATTCTGTCTTTAGCTAATCAGTCTTTCCATCTGCATGTTTGATATGCATGCGTTCTGTTTTTTTCATCTAAGATATTGGTGAAAGTGCTGAATTGGAGGGGGAGGTAATAGATCTTTCGCATGTCTCTAGAGACCTTTCTTAAGGTTGCTTTTGCTCACTAATTAGGACTCAGCCACAGATTCACCAATTATATTATTCTTCAGTCATCCATTCCTCCCACTTGTGCATGAAGAACTCATAAGACATCTTCCCAGAAGCTCTGCTGAAACTCACATGTGCAAGGTTGAGAGACATGTCTTAGCCTATCATTTGAGGGTCCCTGTCTAAAAGAAGGTCAAATTTCAGGTTAATGATTTTCCATTTGACTGTCCTAAGCAACCTTTAGACTTCTAAATATAGTGACCATTCTTGAAAATTAGCTTTACCTATTATATTATTTATAGGAAGTTCAAAATAGAGTAAAAAAAGAGGGCACTTAAATATTAAAATACTGAGTTTTAGTCTTAAACAGTTCTTCTGAATTACTGGGAGTTTGACATTTCCTTCAACATATGTTTATGGGGCTCTAGCTGTGAGTTCCCCAGGTAGGGGGTGGTTGGAAAAGTGCCACATAAGGGGAGTCTGGAGATGACTCTTGACTGCTCAGAGAAATTTGCTCCTTGATAGAGAGAATTGGTGGATCTGGGGATGGAGGGAACAGAAGTGCAAAGGCATAGAGACCAACTGCTAGTGGTTTGAGGTGGCAGCAGGCAGAGGGCAAACTGAAAGGGGGATGAAGCCTGAATAGAAAAATTGGCTAGGATGGTGGATCCCCAGGCCTGGCTGTTCATCAGAATCTCTAGGGGGCCTTTTAAAGCTTTCATCTTGCCAGGTCCCATCTACAGCGATTGTGATTCAGGTCTGTCTGAGAGGATCTGTCCAAAGGAACTTGGTGGTAGCCTGGTTTAAGAAGCACTCAGCAGGCTGTTGCTCCTGTCAAAGAAGATTAGAGTGGGGGCTGATTTATGGACAGGACCAGAAAGGTGAGATCTGTTTAAAATGCAGACTTTCCGGCACTTGGTGACCATGTGGCTGTTGGGAGTAGAGAAAAGAAGGACCGACCAGGGTTTTCCCAGGTTTCTGACCTGAGGGGCAAGAGAAACAAGGAGGAACAGGTTTGGGATAGACATAATGACCAGTTGCATTTGCAGTTTGTTGATCTTGAGTCTTCAAAGACAGCTAGGGACTCATGGCTGGGAGACAAATGGACACACGTTCACTTCTGTGAAGTATCTGGGCTGGAGGTCTCCGAAGTATGAGGATAGTGGTGGAAGTGTGGGAAAGGGGGAGGCTGTTCAGGAACAGCTGGTCAGGAGAGGCTAGGCCAGGACAGGACCTTGGGAGGAGCTGGAGGGGGCAGGGCCCACTGGCAAGGAATGAGGACGGGGGATGGGAGAGCAGTGTTGCCTATCTGCTCTGTCCGGCCTGGAGTGTGGAGACTCCCTTCCAGGCCACAGAATGGCTCTAGGAAGGAAACTTGTGTCATTCCACATGCCATGTAAAGTCTTCAAGCCATTTTTTTCTGGCTAGAAAATTCCCTCAAAACGGGGCACTGAGAGAAGATGCTGTTGTAATCTTACCTGTACATGTTGATGGGAGGGTTTGGGCATGTTCTGGAGACCTTACCATTGCCGAAGGGCCAGTGGGCTCGAAGCCTTTACCTCGCGCTCCGGCCTCTCTCAGGTCAGATGACTCCGGCTTTCCCTCCTTGGGGGAGCATTTCCAGGTAAGGCCAGGCAGGCGGCCCTCTCTTCTCTCTTGGCCGTGCCGCCTAAGGCTGAGAAGGAACCACACGGGGGAGGTCATGTGAGAGCTAGTCACATTGTGTTGCACGGACTGCGTTTGTTTGTCTAAATGCTGCAAAGTTAGCTCTTCCTCCGGTTTGAAAGGTTGCCTTGTGGGAATGTGATGGTGGAGGGGAGGGAAGGAATGGGTGTGACTTAATATGGAACTGAGTAAACTCTCAGTGTGTTTACTTACCAGGCTGGGTTTCAGCTGCTCGGCCTAAATGATTGGCAGCGTTTGCCTGTGGAGCCTCTGGGGCCCAACAGAGTGTGTGGGGGTAGCCTGGGGGAACGGGTTATGTTTGCCCGAATAGTGCCTACCATTTTATACTACTTTTAGCTGAAGCAAACCACGGAAACAAATCCAGACTGGTTGCTCTGTTTGACATTTGGACTGTTAGGTAGACTGTTGCAGTCAGGAGTTAAGAATTACTTTCAGGGACAGACTCCTTTAATGAACAAGTCATTCAAACTAGGAGTCACTGGCCCTGGCTCCGCCACTCGGGTCCTGGTTGCCCCTCACTCTGTGTGGAGTTCAGCAGGGTATTGCCTTCTCTGGGCTTTAGTTTGAAGATCAGTAAAATGATAGGCTGGATGGGCTTAGTGACTTTCACGTTGCTTCTCAGAGCCCCAGGGCCCTTCCCGGGGACCTCACCTCCAGCCCTCACCTTGGCTGTCACCAGACACCGCGCCTGTTTCTCACAGTGGGCTGCCACCATTTCACTGGAATTAAGCTTCCTGCTGCTTTCAAAAAACATCAGACAAAACTTGGAGGAGACAATCTCCAAGGACCTTTACAGCTCTAAAATTCTACAGTGGCCAATTCTTGTTAATCTGGGGTGAGCCGTTAATGATTTGCGCTTTATGAGGTTGGCAATAAATATTTTCACCAGCAGAACTGAGGTAGGGAACATGTAGCCTGTGGCAACAAGGCTGTGTGTCTGTGGGTGTGAGCGTCTGCGAGGCTTGCGAGTCTGGTGTTTGTAGGTGAGGGTCCTGCCCACCATCCACGCAGGCGTGTGTAGCTAGGTCTGAGTCACTTGCCGCCAAATCATTCTCCCATCCTGTGTGTCAAAACTTACCTGTCCCATGTCACATTTCTGGAAGCTTCTGCTCTTACCTGGCTATCAAGAATTAAAGCAAGTCAGATAACTTATTTTTGCTTAGGTAGTCATGACTTATATCCAACCAATGACATTTACTTTTTTTTTTTTTTTTGGTTAAATGAGGCATTTTATATTAACAAATAGATATGTGCCTCTTCCAACATTGTTTTAGTTTAGTAAGTGTACCCTGAACTTTGTTTTCTATTCTTTCTTCTTTCTTCCAAAATCTTATGAAAATTCTAAACATATAGCAAAGCTGAAAGAATGTTATAGTGAACACCTGCACCACCACCTCGGTTCTAGCATGGACACAAGTTAAGTGTCTGGACCCACGCCCCCAGAGTCAGTCAGTGGGGAACCAAATCCCTCTGCTCCAAGTCTTGTCGACAGCACCTCATTCAGGCTTTCGTGGTGCATCCAGGAGGATTTGGGAATGCCCTTCGCTATAAAATGTAGCGATGGAGCAGCTAGACCTGGTATATTGCTTCACGAGCAAAGATTAGGTAAAAATATTCCTAGTGACGGAATTGACCTAGTGGACAGGAAGAACCCTTCCTGTGTTGAGTCCTCTAATGATTGTTTCCAAAGTGCTGAAATTGTCTGTCTGATTCTGTTGGTCAGTACAACAGGGTCTGGATTCCTGATCCTGAAGAAGTTTGGAAGTCTGCCGAAATCACAAAGGACTACAGAGCTGGGGACAAAGCCCTGAGACTCCTGCTGGAGGATGGGACGGTGAGGGTCCATGCTGAAGGGCCGGGTGTTTGCAGCTGCAATGATGTGTAAAGGAGTAATGGGGTGGGGGGAGGGTCCCTGTGGAAGCACCCAGAGGCGCATGAGGGGGCACCAGCACCCTCCCCAAAAGGACGACCTGGGCTGTGGATCCATTGATGTCCTTGTCTCATTCTGCACCACCCCCCACCACCCCCGTGCTGCCCTACAGGGAAGGCAGAGAGTGCCCTGCCAGCAGCTGGGCCCTCGCCATTGTGCTGACCTGGGGATGACAGCTCTGTGCCCCCAGGCTGGAGCCTGCTAAAAAGCAACTGACCATTTTGGTTTCCTGGGGCTCAGCAGAGTGACTGGGTATAGACAAGAAACTTGGAGGGCAGTAGTTTGATCCTAAGGCACACACTCTTAGAGAAAGCATTGACCGAGGAAGAGGAAGAGAAGAGAGAGAGAGAGAAAATAGAAAAGGAGACAGAGGTGTGGGAGGAGAAAGGAGAATGGAGGGAGGGAAAGTCAGTCTCTGAATGTGCAGAAACACAGGAGGGAGTGTGACAGGGCAATTAAGAAAGTGACAGGGAGATGGAACAAGATGACAGCTCTGTATGTCAGTGCTGGGAGGCGAGGGAGCCGTAGGCGATGAGCTTTAGTGCTTGTTCGTGTGATGGGATATGCAGGGAGGCATTTCTGCCAAAGGCTGCATGTAGCCTTTGATGATCCAGCATCTGAAGAGTTTGCACTGGCTTTAAGAAGCTCTCATGAGCAAGCATGTAACTTTCCCGCCGCAGCTGTAGAGCCTCCCCCCAGACCCCTGGTTATGGTGACTTTGTGTTGTTTAGCATCAAGTGTCTGGGTACAGAGCTGGACAGAGGATTCCCGCTCCACCTGGATGTCAGAGGTGGTCTGGGAATCTCATATGAATATTAAAATGCTGAGATTTCCAGGGTAGGTAAGTGACCTCTGTAGAGAATTGGATACAATATTTTCAGCCAGACTGTCCTGGATTTGGGGTCATTTCCTGAGATCCTGGGAAGGGGCATGAGCCAGTGGTTAAGGGAAGGCACATCCTCTAGAATCAGACTATCTGGATTAAATCCTGGCATGGCCACTTGCCAACCCTGGGACCCTGGGACATCGGTGTCCTCATATGTAAAAGGGAATTATTAACTTCACAGCTTGCTGAAGAGCAAATGTGCACTTGTGCCAGTGCAAGAGAGACATAGTGAGAGCATGAGGCTGTGCGTCTTTTCCCACCCACTACTCCTTGTCGCATTTATCAAGCACCTCCTGTGCACAACCAAAGTTCTGATCAGACAGCTTTTCCTGTGGAGGAAAATCTCCAGGTGACAGCAGTAAGGCAGTTTGCGCTTTCATGATACCAGCAGGGCCTCAGGTGGCTGCTTCCTGGCCCCAAAGCAGCTCCCCAGGGGAGGAGGGGAGAGGCAGGTGAGATGGCAGGCAGCCAGAGGACTCTCTAACTTAATGCTTTGTCTATACCGTGAAGGACAGAGCCTGCTTTGTGTAGGAAAACTTCATGTCTGCCTCCAACTGTCAGTCCCTGTTCTTCACATTTCCTCCCCTTTCTCCAAAAACTGTCTCTGTTTCTCTCTCTCTCTGTCTCTCTGTCTCTCTCTCTCTCCCCCACACACACCTCTTTCTCTGTCTCTCTCCCTCTTCCTCTCTCTCTCTCTCACACACACACACAACTGAAGTGGAAATGGGGATTGCTGAATCAAAACAGAAAACAGAAAATCTCAGAGGAGAAAGTAAAAATTATGTATAAGAAGTAAGTTTCTTAAAAAATTTTGTTCCCAAAATTAAGGTGTGTTGATTGAGAATCTCTGGACTTGGGGGCAGGCATTGGTAACGACAGAGCCGGAAGCTGCTACGAGGATTCGTGCCCAGTAGTCCTGGATTGCCTTGATCTGCTCTCCTAATGCATGGCCAATAGCAGACAGACAGACAGACAAAATCCCCTCTCAGCATTGGCAGGAGGCATCATGATGGTGAAAGAGCACTGGCTTCAGAGCCAGTCAGGCCCACGTTAACTGGGTGACCTTAGACAACCTCTCAGAACTGTCTTAGTAACTGGAAATGGGGATAGCTATGCCTCCTGGGAGGGCAGTTTTAAGGAGTAGCTCAAACAACCAGTGTTGGGTGCTTGGCTTGGGGTCTACATGGTGGGCAACTGCTCAGTGGCAGCTGGGCTGCTTTGTGGAACTGTTCCAGAACGACATGCCAAATAGAAGCCGTGGGCTCTGAGGGAATTCCAGGAAGGCAGACTGGGAAGGTGGGAGGAGAACACATTCGCTGTGTTACCTTGCCCAAGACTCTTTAGCTCTCTGGGCTGCATTTCTCCAAGTTGCTAGACAAGGGTGGAGGACAGTTCTTCCAGTGGTAATAGGGTCCCAGGTATCTGTGGTGTCGATGCCACAAGGCCTGCTAGTCATCCCCTTCATTCTGTCCAAGCAGGCTCAATTGGAATAACAGTTTATGTGGGTAGAAGAGTCCAGCCTGGGGAAGTTACTCAGCCTAGAGCCAAGGATACCAGGAGCAGGCAGCCCTGCTGGGGAGCTGTGAGCCCCCTGGGCTCAACAGAGATTTGCAATCTTAAAGCTGCAAGGGACCTTAGGTCATCATGTCACTTGAGCTGCAGAATCCTGTTTTCAAATGAAAATTTCCATGGAACCCAAGAACTAATGTACCACATAAAAGTGGAGCCCCTGGGGTAGAATCGTGGGCTGGGCGCCAGGATCCTTCCACCCGCATTTTGGCCCCTGTAGTTCTGAGGACCTCTGATCTGGTCCAGCCCCTCTTCTCACAGAGTAGTGAGGCCCAGAGGGCATGACTCAGCCCAGGGCCCACCCTGGCTCCCAGTCCACTTCACTATTCTAAGAGTCAGTGAGGAAGATTATTTTCTTGTTGAAATACATAAGTTTTTCAGAGTGTCAGAGATGACTCTGATGGGGGCACGGGGTGGAGAACAAGACAAAGGATAGGAGCTCGGCAAAAACACCAAACATTTTATTTCCAAATCTTTAATTGCATCTTTGTCGCAGGAGCTGGATTATTCCCTTGATTCAGAATCTCTGCCACCACTTCGGAATCCTGACATCCTTGTGGGAGAGAATGACCTCACTGCTCTTAGTTATCTCCATGAGCCTGCAGTGCTTCACAATCTCAGAATCCGCTTTGCAGAATCCAAGCTCATTTATACCTACAGCGGTAAGGAGGGTGCTTCCAGGAAATAAGGAAAGGCGCTGATGCCTCATGCTTGCTGTCTAGAGCACTCAGAGAATTAGGCCTGTTAGAAATGTCAACTTAAGCCAAAATGTGTAATCAGACCTAAATATTTGGCCAAAATTTCTATATGAAAGGTATTTGAGTGTCATGGAGTTTGTTACAAAAAGCCGTGACTAAGTGGGGAGAATCTTCCACATGATTGGACTATCAGGAAAAATAAATAAATGTGGATAAAGCTTGTGTTTGAGTTTCTCATTGGATTTGAGAAATATATTGCTTATCTGGGGCACTGACATTTTATTATTTTTACATTGTGAACTGCAGAAGCCTTTCATTGTGACTTGCTGGGCATTCTCACACCTCATCACATCCATCCCTCAGAACAGCCCAGAGATGTAGGCAGCATGGGCTGAGAACTCAGATTCGGAGTATAAAGTAACTTGCCCAAAGTCCCACAAGAAGTTTAATAAGTGGCAGAGCTAGGCTTTCCCTAAAGACCCTGGAGAACCGGGTGGCAGTCAGAATCCAATAAGTGCATGTGGCATCTTTCCTCAGGAATCATTCTGGTGGCCATGAATCCTTACAAGCAGTTGCCCATGTATGGAGATGCCATCATCCACGCCTACAGCGGACAGAACATGGGCGATATGGATCCGCACATCTTTGCCGTGGCAGAAGAGGCGTACAAGCAGATGGCCAGGTAGCCTCCTGCAGGCTGGGCTTCCTCTTGCTCTCCCGACCCGTCCTGCCCTCACCTGCCCTTACCTGCCCTCACTGTGGAGGGGAGACGGCCGACGTGGACACATTAAAAGAAATTGTCAGGCCAGAGGGAGGCGTTTTGCTGAGCAGACTCTCTAGAAGGATCTGTCCCTTACCGAGTCAGTGAGTGGTTTCTGGGTGAAAGTATAGGAGAATCTTGTTTCTCTGCTCCAGGGGTTATTTCTGTTTCCCACAATACCCTGTTTTATAGCTCCTTTTTTTCCCCCTTTATATGCAGGCTTGGCTAGCAATTATTTAAAAGATCCCTCCACTTATATCCTCTTTTGTTAAAAAGTTTCCCCAACCCCTACCCTATCCACCACACAATTCTCCACCTCCCCCCACCCTCATCCATTGTCATCATGAGGACGACATTGGCTTCTACTCCAGGCCACACAGTGGCAGAAGCCTACCTCTGGGGCCAGGTCACGTTGGTCTGGACTCTGCTCTGACCAGCTGGATAAGTTACTTATACCTCCTCCCAGCCTCAGCTTCCTCATCTGTGAAGTGGGGACACTAATAGTACCTAATCCATTGGGCAGCTAGTGAGGATGAAGTGAATTCAAGTAAAGTGCTCAAAACAGCGTCTGGCACTTCATGTATGTCAGCTTCCTTTATTGTCATCATCCAGTTCTTGGAAATCCGAGTGAGTTCCTTAGGGACAAGTATGTTTGTTGTCTGCCTGTCCTGGAGTACAGAAGGAGCCTGTCAGAAGACCTGGCTTCAAGCCTTGCTCACAGACCGGGTGGCCCCACCAGCCCTACAGCTGCTTTTTAATAACTGTACAAAGCTTTTGTGAGGTTCCAGTGATGCAAAGACAAGTTGTGAAAGCACTTTATTATTTGCAAAATGCTCTGATAATTATTTTTATCATGAATTTTCTTGGACTCAGGCCAGCAGAATACTTAAGTCAGAAGGCACAGACCAGCCCTGGTGGGTGTCCCAAGACCACCTCTGAGGCCAGAGGGTCTCCTTGGCGCTCTCTTCCTTCCCTGGGGTTGGGAGGACTTTGAGTCATTGTGGGCTCAGGGAACCTGCCATGGTCCCTAGCCACAGAGTCCTCTCAACTCCCATGGAATCACACTTGCAAACAAATGGTGCACACATGCGTGCTGGCACACACCCTGTCAGCATACGTGTAAGGGCTACATCTCAGGCACTTACTGTGGGACCAGGCACTGATCCAAGCACTTTACATGTATTAACTCATTTATTCCTCACAACATCTTTGTGAGGTGGATACTACTAGCAAAATTATCTCCATTTTTTAGATAAGGAAGCCGAGATTCAGAGAGGTTAAATAATTTGCCTGAGGTCACACAGCCAGTCAGCGGCAGCACAGGAATTTGAACTTTGGCATACTGGCTCCAGGGCTGATTCTCTTAAGCTCTACCCTAAACTATTTCTCACACACACAAATACACACACACACAAATATGAACAGGCACATACACATACGCGTGCACACATACCATGAGTACTTGTATGGATGTTCATAGGTGCCCTGGATGAAATCCCTAGGAGAACCCCTGAACAAGTTCTCACCAGGAGTAAGAATTTACATAATGACTAGCAAATAACTTAGAAACAGCTGGCCTGACTAAACCGAGTTTCCTGGTTTTTCTTCCTTCTAGGTAGTCAGAGGTCAGTCCCACCAGTCTGGGAATACCACATGCTCCTCTTGCAGTGTGCTTGGTTGGAGGAATATTGATTTAGTCTCCACTGTGAGATGCTTAAGCTTTTTTACCCATCCAAGGCAGCAAAATCTAATGATGGATGAACACGGGTTTTAGCTGTAGGAGAGTTTGGGTTTTATCCTAATACTAACATTTATCTTTTGGCCGTGTAGAGTTCTTGTTTTGCTAGAAACATTCATGAAAGGCCTTTTGTGGACCAGGCAGCAAGCACACATCCTACACATCATCTTGGGTACCTTGTTGGGCAGTGAACTGGACTCCAGAGTGTGATCCACCCAAGGTCAGAGAGCAAGTAAAAGGCAGAGTGAAATGTGTGCTCAGGTTTTCTGATTCCAAGTACAATTAATTTTTCCTATAACTATCCTCTTTAACACCCTCCTATATAAACTGAAGAATACAACCACCATCTTATCTTTGTAGATTCTTTTACAGTTTGCAAAAGAACTTTCACAGACAGTGGTCTCCTTTGCCTATCTCAACACGCCTGAGAAGTGAATAGAGCCACCATCCTTGCCCTAATTGCCCAGATGAGAAACTTGAGGTACAGGACCTGGATCTGCCAATTATTCCCCACATGACCCCGGGTACAGCATCTGATTTCCCTCAGCTTTGTTTTCCTCATCTGTGAGCTCTACCCTCAGAGCTATACCTCATTAATCAAGAAAAATTAATGATGACATGAACAAGGTATCCGTGTGTGGTTCTCTCCTGCAGAGAAGTCTGATGGGCAGTCCTGGTTGGCAGAGCACGGCACAGAGTTTCCAGGGACCTGGTGCCTGCCAGTTTCCCTGTACCTAGGTGGGATGCTCATTCTCAGGTCAGAGCCAGTACTCAGCCAATCTCCTTGATGGTCCAGGTGACAGAGTGCCTGAGAAGAAGGATGTGCCCCTCCCAGTTAAGAAGACTTCCCAGAAGCTCCACAAAACTCTTCTGCTCTCAGCTCACTGGCCAGGAGCTACTCATAGTATCACACCAGCTGCAAAGGAGCCTGAGATGTATATTCTTTCCTATGGGCAGGAAATACCAATTAAAAATTGGGTCATGGGGTGGGGGGGCGGGGAGGGGATGTGACTCAAACAGTTGAGCACATGCGTCCCTCATGGGCGGTCCCAATTTCAATTCCCAGTACCTCCTAAAGAAGACAAACAAACAGCAAGCAGACACGGAACAAAATCAATGAGCAGACAATGAGAAAAAACATGAGCAGACAAGAAAAAACAACAAGCAAGACACCGAGCAAATAGCAGACAACAAGCAAAAAACCCAAAAAACAAGCAGGGAGTGGATGTGGCTCAAGCAGTTAAGCGCTCACCTCCCACATGGGAAGTTCTGGGTTTAGTTCCTGATGTCTCCTAAAGAAAAAACAGACAGACACTGAGCACACAGACATGGGGTGGGGGGAGGAGCGGCATTGGGGCATGATCCCAAAGGGGGTAGGGGAGGATGGATGTTGGGTGAAGAGTTAACATTTTCTGGCCCATGAAGTTTCCTTCCAACCCTAAAACACCTATGGTTCTCGGATTTGCCCTGGTTCCCTGCAGGTCTCCAGGACATCCCCATGGCTCAGAGCCCAGTGGACCAGGGCTGGACCTTGGGGCCCCAGACTCTAATCATCCCAGCCCTTTCATACCCAGCTGAGGGACATGGGGCTTGTCACTCACCTTCTCAGAGCTAGTCTGTTTCCCCTTTTTAAAAATAAGAGAATTGGACCAGGAGTTCTATCTCTGAGCTCCCCTTTGGTGCTCACCTGGGAGGCTGTGTGCTGTGATCAACCCTCTCTACCTCTTTGAGTCACACTTTTTGCTCATCTGTAAAATGGATCTGTATGTCATGGTATTTTTTTCTGAGGCTTAAATGAGTAAAATAAACTTGCTTGCAAGGTTGGTCCTGGGCTGGCATCTGGGGTGTTGGATTTGGGGAGGGTTCCCACCGTTCCCTAACTGACGACAGTGGCTCACTGTTCCTAAACCATGTCGACCACGTGGCTTATGCTGAACATTTGCTTTCCTTCTAGGAGTCTAGAATATTGGTATGTGCTAGGCAGAGGCTGTCTACTTGACCAGCCCCCAGTAAAAACCTTGGGCTATGGGTCTCCACTGAACTTTCCTGGTAGACAACATTTTACATGTGTTGTCACAACTCATCGTTGGGGGACTTGAGTGCATCCTGTGTGGCTCCACTGGGAGCGGACTTTGGGAAGCTTCTGTCTGGCTGTCTTTTGAATTTTTCCCATGAGCCTTTCCCTTTGCTGATTTTGCTTTTTTCCTTTCAGTGTAATAAGTCTTAGCTGTGACTATGATTATATGCTAACTCCTGTGCATCCTCCCAGTGAATCATTCAAACTGGACTTGAACTTGGGGACCCCTGACACAGGGAAAATATCAGGAAACAAAATTTTGTGTTCAGCAATATCAGGTAGAAAAAAAGACTAGAAGGAAATTCACTGAAATGTTAAAAATGCTTACTTTGGAGGGATGAAACAAAGTTTCCATTCACTCTACTTGTCTGCATTTTACTTAATGGATATATATTGCCTTTTTAATAGGAAGAAATGGACATTTAAAAAATGCTTTTATTTATTTGCTTTAGGAACAATAAAAATCAGTCGATAATTGTAAGCGGGGAGTCGGGCGCTGGAAAGACCGTGTCAGCTCGCTATGCCATGAGGTACTTCGCCACCGTCAGCAAGTCGAGCGGTACTGCTCACGTGGAGGACAAGGTCCTGGCGTCCAATCCCATAACTGAGGTGTGTGCCACCGCAGGAGGAGCGGGGACAGGGCCAGCCGCAGCGGTGTGTGCGTGATGGAGGGGGGGCTCGAAGGAGTGTGTGTCCTTGTTAACTCAAGCTCCTACCCTTTAAAGAGCAAAGCAGTGAGAGCAGGAAAGAGCCAGGCTATTCTGTTCCCTGGTGGGATTTAAAGACACCAGGGCCGAGACTGCTGCTCCCAGGGCTCTCCTCCTCTCCCTGCCGGGCTGAAACTCCAGCACCAGACTTCAAGAGTCCCCTGTGTAGGTTTATATTTATATCCCAGGGGAAATTTTCTCCAGAACACCACTGAGTTCCGTGGTGTTCTGGAGCTAACTGGCTTTCAGGAGCTGCTTGTTAAATATTCAGACCTCGGGGTCTCCTTGTTAAACCTTTAGTGGTTTGAAATCAGTCCTGGAGGGGAGAGTCACACTGCAGACATGGGCTCAGGCTGAGAAGTATGAGCAGAGCTGTGAGCAAGGCCGACCACGATGGCACCCGGGGGCTGGGAGAGAGCCCTGGGGAAGAAGGCATCGGGAGGGCATGGGTAGGGCCCAAAGGCCAGCTCTGGCTGCCTTGCAGTGTGGGAAGTAGATCGATTTGGATTTATTTGGAGACACAGCAACTAGTTAGGAACATTAAATTCCTAGACCACTTCTCCCTCTTTTCTCAAACCCTGTCTTCAGTGGATATTCATCAGACCACCTGCCTTGTTTAAGCCACTGTGCCCGATAAGAGGAGGTGATGGAAAAGAGGAAGCCCTAGTCCCAAGTGTAAGACCCTCTAACACAAGCACTTTTGAAGGTAAATAGAAACACAGACCATGGTCCAAGACAGCAGTAGAGATGGTGTCACAATTTTGTGTGGTTGCTTGTTTAGGGTTTGTCTCCCCCACTAGACTCATGCTCCATGAAGGCAGGACCATGTCTGTCTGGTTCCCCTTTGCCCACCTGGCACCTGGTGGATAGTAGGTACTCAGTAAATTAGGTTGACAGAAGGCATGAGGGCCTAGGCAGGAAGTGCTGCATGAGCACAAGAAGGGACCTGTGTCTGGATGGAGGATGCTTGGGGACAGCAAGGGGATAGGCAGAGGGGAGGTGGAATTTAAGAGCAAATGTAGAACAGGAGATTCATGCCAGGAGTGTGGGAGGGATGGGAGAGCGTAGGTTTTTGGTTAAGTAGAATGTTTGAGTTGAGAAATGATAAGGGATACAGATGGAAATAAAGACTGGAAGGAGGATAAGAACTTGTGGTTGTGCAGCTACAATATTTAGGGTGTGGTTGAATTGAGGCACTTTATCTCATTTAACCCTCCCAGCTCTATAAGATAAATATTATTCCCATATTATAAAGAAATGGAGACTTGGAAAGATGAAATAACTTGTCCAGTATCACAGATAGCAACTCAGGGCCATGAAACATGAGAACCTGTGATCTCTTCTGATCCCACTCGGTGTGTCCCAGCGAGATTGAGGAGAGCCGTGGACGTCAGGCTAAGAATATGTCATGTTCCCAGTAAGCCATGGCTATTCCATCCCCTCCACTCCCACCTCCCTCTGCCAATCAGACCTTCCCCCAGTGTACAGGATGGGCTTTTACAAAAAACTTCTCCAATAATTTTAATGCAAGGATTTTTCTTAATGTCATTATTTCAAGAAAGTCCTGTTTTGTAGGCTATTGGAAATGCCAAGACAACACGCAATGACAACAGTAGTCGGTTTGGGAAATACACAGAAATCAGTTTTGATGAGAGAAATCAAATTATAGGGGCCAACATGAGAACTTACCTGCTGGAGAAATCAAGAGTTGTCTTTCAAGTAAGGATAAAAATATTAATTAAATTTCCTTTCCTCAACTTTTAAGTATCATTTACACTTATTTACTTATTAGATAATCTATATTATTCTGTGATTTGGAGAATAGAGTTTTCTTGTCTTTCATTTGCCATTTGGGTTAGTTTTTTCTGGTTATTAAAAAAGTGATGGGTAGGTGCAATATCAATGGGATTGTGTGAGTTGGGGGAATGATTATGACCTCTTAATTTTGGATACTTAAAAACAGACAAAGTGACTAGACTGGCATTCCTTTCAGGAAGAGAGTGGGATTAGAGCTAGTGAGGCAGAGTTTAATGAAAAAAGCCTTTCTGTCAGTAGAATGAAAAAAATTCTCATAGTTTTGGCCCAGTAGGAGAAGCCCTCTATTGCAGAGAATTTCTTAAACATTTCAGCTAGTATGAATCACATTTCCATTTTGTAGAATGTTTTCATTTGATTACACCTTCTCCTCCTCTACCTATCAGAAGACTATCTTGGGCCACCCCTTTCTCTCTCTGAGATGAAGGGTCTGCTGGCAACAGAACCCAGCAGAGAGGAACAGGTTGAGTCACAGCATTACTGACCATGGTAAAAAGCACAGGTAACTACCAGTGGCCGTGAGATCAGAATTGTCAATGCAGATTAGCCATGTAGTCCCACTAGATGTTGAAAACCCAACATTTTCACTTGTAAATGGTCGATGTATTTTTGAAGACTTTTCTTTATTTTGCAGTCGGAAAATGAACGAAATTACCACATTTTCTATCAGCTTTGTGCATCTGCACAGCAGCCAGAATTTAACCATCTTAAATTGGGTATGTGATGGATGGTGTGTGGAGGCGGCTTTCTTTTCTGTATGGATCCAAGTTCTAGGTTAATTTCTGCTTCTTATAGTAATACAACTTTTTCCTAAAAGTATTTTGCCCAAAGACATAAGATCCCTGGGTTTTGGGGTGGAATTAACGCATTTAACTAAGGAGATAGATTAAAGCTGGGGCCAGGGCAGGTACAGAGAGAGGAGACCCCCTCAGCCTCGGGGTTCTCTTCAGAGCCCATGTGGTGAGTGTGCTCATCCAGCTTGGAACCTCCTGACAACTGAACCTCACTGCTATAAGTCCCCAAACTTTCTCTTTTATTTGAACTTCTTTGGATGGAGGTTTTTCTAACACACATGACTTATTTCTGTCTTCTTAAACGAAGTGTCCCTACCATAATTTCATCTTCCTTGATGAATCAGGGTCATAATTATTTGTAATCATAATTGTATTTCAGGGATGGTTCACATGGAGAACTGTTCGTCCTTAAGTGCAAATGGACCAGACCCTTATGCTGTCACAGCTCTTGTGTCTTGGTCATTTGTGCTGTTGGTAAATGAGAATTGTCAGAGGTAATTTCCAGTGTGAAAAAGTTGTTTGCACTCTTTGAATCTCAGTTTCTTCAGGTTTCAAAGGAAAACAATAGTCCATGCCTTGCCTGCCAAATAGGCTATGAATAATGAATGTGAAAGGGCTTCTGAAGGGTCACCTACTATTTACATATTAGGTGCACAGATGTGCATTATCTTGACTGTGATGGTGGCGTTATAAGAGTTTACAAAGGTCGAAACTCATCTGAGTGTACGTTTTACACGTGGGCAGTGCATTGCTGAGTCAATACACCACAGGGAAGCTGGATAAAAAATTGGGGCATAGGAATGAAAAACCTGAGCTTTGGAGTCAGACAGGCCTGTGTTTAAAGTCTTATTCCACCATTAGCTGTGGGGCCTTGGGCAAGTCACTCCCCTTTTCTGAGCCTCAGCTCCTGTGTCTGTAACACAGAAGTCTGAGAAATAAACGGATACACACTGTGTGTGAAACGCTTAACACGGCTCATGAAGTGTTAACTTCCTTCCTTGTTTTTCTGATAAACACATATGTCCAAATTCCTGCATGGCAGACATCATGAATCTTACTTTTTTGCCTTCAGGGAGTGCAGAAGAATTTAATTACACGAGCATGGGAGGCAATACGGTCATTGAAGGTGTGAACGACAGAGCCGACATGGTAGAGACTCAGAAGACCTTCGCGCTGCTGGGTGAGTGGAGACATCTTCTCTTTAAAAGGGGGTGGGGGGCTTGTGTTCCGAAGACGCCTGATAAATTCTCATTTTTGGATGAGCAAATCAGAACACGTTTTGGAGGATCTTGTCAGAGCATCATCAAAGTGGTCAAAATGGTACTTTCCCTTAAAAGATCTAAAGATTGGCCGTGTTCCCCTCAGGCTCATTGACAAGCTGGTAAAGGCCCAGGCTGTGAGCCCCGTGGAAGCGGGTAGGGTCTTCTGGATTGATTCCAAGAGGACTTCTGAAAGCAAAGGTCCAGGGCAGTCCAGAAATGTAACGTCGACCCGCCTTGACCTTCGTAGATATCTTGATGCTGGCTATAAAATAGCAGACACTTCTTTGGAATTTACTGTATGCCGCTAAGTGATGTACCTGTGTTACCTCAAACCTCACAACTACCAGCGAGGTAGGTGCCGGTACTTCCCCCATTTTAGAATGGGGAAACTTAAGGCACAGAGGTGGTAAGGCTCCAATCCAAGGTCCTGAGTCTAGTACAGAGCAGAACTGGATTTCACACTCAGGGGCCTCAAAACATCTGGTTTTTATACAGAAGACCAAACCTTTTATCACTTGGGTGCCAACAGACGTGAAGCAGGGACAGGTTCTCATGGGGCAGTCAGGGTTCCCAATCTTTCTACACCTTACTTTTCCCGTAACGGGCTCATGTCCTGAAAGATTGCCTACCAAGTGGCACTTATAAAAATAACAATTCAATTTCCCATTTTAAAGTTAATCTAGACATCCACATGTCATTGCCAATCAAAGCTTTGGATTGGTGTGCGATGAGTCCATTTTCACATTTTACAGAAAATATTCGCCTCAGACCTCTGGTTGTTTTTATTGTTGTGGTCTCGATGATAGCACCTATTTGAATGTAAAAGGCAAGGAATTTGAGGTTACATATATCAAAGGATTAGGCAAGATGAACACAATCTGATAATTGAGAACGAAAAGAGGAAGATTTCCTAAACAAAATTACAATCTGATCCTGCTCGCTCAAAACTGCCTCAAGGATAAGGGCAATTTGAACACTTTCTAACGTTTGGTACTGATGAACATTTCCTTAAATAATTACAGTTGTAATTACAATGATCGCATGACGTACTAGGTCGATAGGGACTGTGGTGGGAGCAGGGGCTGGGCAGTATGGCTCTGGCCCTCCTGCCTCCATAAGGCTCTCCTCCCCGTAGCAAAAGGGAAAGGGAAACAGCCTTGGCCTTGGGATCAGATAAACAGGAGTGCAAATCCCAGTTGACGGGCCTCTAAGCAGGTTACTCGCTCATGGAGATTATAGTGACAACTGGTAAGTAACGAATGTCGAAACCAGCGTCCCCAAGCTGAGCACGCAGGCAGCCGCCGCAGCCTGGTGGATGTTCCTGCCATCGTCCACCTCTCTCTATATTCTCTGTTGTCCAAGCCTTAACTATCCTTTCAGCAAAACCATCCCCCTCCCCATGAAGTCCTCGCTAATTTTTGGAGATCAGATGCTTGCAGTATTTTTCCCCACTGTATCCCACAGATTAGATTATTTTACCAAATTTTCATACCAGGAGGGCTGGGACGAGAGTGAGTTACGAGAGGTACCTGGGGCACGACATTGAAGGCGGCCTGCACACTCAGGGTGGCTGTCAGTGGTAAGGGCTGCCCACGGTGCAGTGTGCAGTAGGCTGCTGGAAGGAGGTCGGGGCACTCCTGCCTCCCTCCTTTGAGAGCATATCTCAACAAGTAGCCAAGAGCTGCTGGCACAATTACGGGACTACGACCGAATCTGCACCCATTTACTTTCCAACAATGATTTAAAAGCACTAGGACAATGGCCTCTCTTCTCTGATTGTCTGTGTATTGGCCATTAGACTTCACAATTTAGTCCTCAATTATACAATGTCTTGTATTGTCTCCAGTTATTTTCTGTATCAGAAGATTGGTCTGTGGCCTTGAACAGTTCAGTTTTTCCCCTGGACCTTGGTTTTCCCATCTGTATACTGGGGTAGTAATGAAAATATTTAGTTGTTCCATTTATCTATTGTTGTTCTCCAAATCTTAGTGGCTTACAATTGCAATTTATTATTATCTCCTGTGATTCTGGGTCACCTGGGCTCAGCTGAGTACTTCTCGTTTGTGGACTCCCATACGAGAGTGGCGGATAACTACTATATTGTATAGCACAGAACTTCCTCACAGAATGTTCTACTGGACAGTGCATCTCCTAACAATGGGGTATGCCTTGTTTATACTGCTTGTTCCTTTGGCCATGCCCTTTTGGTATTGTCTTTCCTATATGGAGCTCTCCTCAAGGGCAGACTGTCTAACCTGAATTGTATATAGGCTTATAATACACTTGGGGAGCTTGTTCCTTTTAAAACATAATTGCTAAATGAGTAGTTGTTGGTTGACTCTTCCATTGCTGTGCTTTGTTATGGAGGCCAAATAGAGACGTGGGCAAGGTTAGCAGCAAGGTCATCTGGTACAATGCATGAATCCCTTCTGCAAATCTCCAGTGAATGGACCTCTGGATCCTGCTCAGTCATCTCCTTTGCCTGGCATGGGGCCATGAGGGAACGTCCACATTTAAACAGATGTGGGTGAAGCCAAGATGACTTCATAAACTCCCAGGGTCTTTTCACATACTAGGGGGTTGCCGGCGTTAAACTGCTTACATATGACTTACCTGGTGTGACCTTGGACAAGCTCCCTAGTCTCTCTATGCCTTAGTTTTCTCCTCTGTACAATGGGCACAATACTAGTACTTCCTTCATATGGTGGTTATAATCATTAAATGAGCTGATACATGAGCAGGACTGAGGACAGCACCTGATGCAGAGTTCCTTTTGCTTTCTTTCTGGTTTTGCTCATATCTTAGCCAGCACTGTAGGTACTCTTGAGAAAGCAGAAGAAGATGCATTTTGATGAAAAAATCTCCTTTCCTTTGTTCTTCTGCTGGCTCTCTCTCATTTAATTCTCCATGGATCCTTGCCTTTTAGCTGTGGTCGTGACCCTTGATCTCTGACAGGAAAGGACTCCTTGGAAACAGTCAGACCTCACCTGGACCTCAGGCCCAAGGAACCTGACCTTCTTCCCAGAAATCTAATTCAGGCCAGCTTGCTTCTGTGTGACTGGCTTCATTTGAAGATAATTACTTTATACATTACTGCTAGAGAGTTGTTTATTCCCCTTTGTCAATCCCGAAGGCATAGAGGGATTAAGTGATTTAGTTAGGGATCACAGTCAGAGTTGGTGGAGAGCCTGGAGGGAACATTCCCGAACTTTGCATTCTTCCTTGATTTTCCTCATCACTTACCTGTCATTATCAGGTTGGCACCTGGAATTTGTTTCTGTTAGAGGCATCTGTTCCCCAAATGGAGGTGTTAACTCCAAATTGAAAGACAGCAAGCACCTGGATTCAGTTTGAGCCAGAGTCTTCCATATATTTTTTGGTTTGAAATCTTTGAAGATTTTGATTTTGTTTAATCTTTGAATTAGAGAAAAGGCTCTAGGTTTTGAACTTAATTAAGAACATGACAGCTGCTACTGAAATAGTCAAGGTATCCTCAAGTGAGGAGCAATGAGTGGCCACAGCGGCTCTTGTTTGGCATTTAGGGCCTACTGTCCTTTGGCTTGGAGGGGTTTGGGGGAGACTCCGTCTGAGCCTAGTGCCTCTGCAGAGTGGTGCAGACCAGGGGTCATGGGTACCGGCGTATGGGGACCTGCCCCACCTGCCCAAGGGTGTCTCCAGGCTCCTAGACTGCTGCAGCCATCAGCTCCACACTGTGCTTACCCACATACAGAGGTTGGCCTAGCTGGCAGAGCCCTGCTCACAGCTGGCAGCTTCCCCATTTTGATATCCTGGGTCTGACACAAAGTCCTCCCAGCAGCTGATTTGTTTGTTTGGTTTATTAGGACATGTCCTAATCCCCTCAAGATGACTGAATATCGTTTTTATTCTACCTCCAGCCATCATAGGCCCATTGGGAAACAAATGACATACTCAAATTAGGCTAAGGAGAGGGCTAATTTACAAAGAAGCAGTTACGAAGATGTGGGTGGGCAGAAGGGCACTCCAAGGGGTAGTGCAGGGCCTGGGGTAGAAGCAGGGAGCTATTCACTGGTCATATCCATCCAGGTCTAGAGGTGTTATTGGAATCTGGAAGGAGAGTGATTTGGGTAAAGTCATTGCCAGACCAGGAGCAACAGCCAGCCTGGGGCAACTTTCCAGGGAAAGAGACCAGGGAAAGACATACCCAGAACCTCTCACCCTCTTTTTCCTCCTCCTCTCTGATCTCCTGCTAGGGTGCCCCGTTGGTCAAACCCAACCAGAGGCTTGAGGGCATGAGAGCCCATTGACTTGGTTCAGGGCAGAGAGGGGCAAATGGATCCATCCAGTATCCACCTTAAAAATAATTCAGGGGGCTAGTGAGAAATTGTATATATACATACATAAAACAAAGAAAACACATAGAATATATTCTCACGGGAACCTGATATAAAGTGGTTACCTGGATATTAATTTTTGTGTTGAACTTCTAGGAGCCAGGGTGAAAAGGGAAACCTAGTAAGGTGTAGAATTCACACGGGGAGGCTACAGAGGTCAAACTAGAAAGAATAGTGGACCAGATTCTCCTGAGGAGCCACTTTACCCTCTCTCCTCCGGCTCTTTGCACTGACAATACTGGGATATCTTGAAAGAATTCAGGTGCTTATCTTACAGTAATTAAGTAAGAGAAGAAATGCAGTACTCCTAATTTGGGAAATTTTTATTTTCAGGTTTCAAGGAGGATTTTCAGAAGGATGTTTTTAAGATCCTGGCAGCCATCCTACATCTGGGCAATGTGGAGATCACAGCAGTGGGCAACGAGAGGTCCTCAGTTAGTGTAAGAAACTTGCTTGTCTTTCCCTTCCTGTGTTTGGAGAGTCATCAGTAGCCACATGGTTGGGCCTATTGGAGAGACCAGTTTAACAGGAATGAAGAAGCAGGGGATTCGAGGGCTGCCTAACCCTTGCAATGGCGGAGAAGAAAAATCCATTCTCTTATTTGTTTTTCTATTCAAAAAATATTTATTGAACACCTACTGTGTGCCAAGCACTGTTCTGGGCTCTGGGAAAACAGCAGTAAACACAACAAAAAGCCCTTCAGGGCATTTAAAATGTGCTGCTGGGGTAGGAGAGAGGAAGAGACATCACAAATGTAGGCTCTGGCAGCTGGTGATGACTGTTCAGAGGAAGCTAAAGTAGGGTAGGGGGCGAAGAGGGATTGTGCTTCTCTTATAGGGGAGTCAGAGAAAGCCTCTCTGATAAAGTGGCAGGGAACAGGGGCCTGGAAGAGGTGAGGAAGCTAATCATGCTCTATTTGAGGGAAAAGCATTCCAAGCAGAGGGAACAGCCAGTGCCGAGACCCTGTGGCAGGAGGCATTGTTGGAAAGTCGATGCATCCAGAGAGGGCTGAGTAAGTGAAGTAGGGAAGGTGATGGGGCTGTGCAGGTCACGTAGGGCCTTAAAGGCACTGAGCAGGCACTGAGCAGTTTTAAGCCCGAGTCAAACATCAGTGGTGCTTGCTTCCTCTGTGGAAATACATTCCCACGTATGTTTTGTTTTCAGTCTCTTTATTTAATGGACACAAAATAAGTTTATGTGTATGACTTTTCCACAACAAATTACTATGAGAAGAACAGATAGGGCATATGTGTTTGGTTAGTCTTCATTGATATCCACATAAAGAAGAAATATTTCTCTGAAATTCAAAAGCATTTCAAAGCTTTGTGTTGACCTGTCGATTATCATGTCTCCAAAATACATGATGGTGACAGTTGATACTTTTGTACATCCAGTGATTTCTTGGCTCTCTGGTACCTGTGGTGTAAGGAGAGAGGGCGGAGTACAGGGGAGTGCAGGCTTTTGGGCTTGGCCCTTCAGCCCTATTGCCCTGTGACCAGGAAGTAATTCTCCTTCCTCTCCTTGTATTCTCATGCTGAGTGTCCCCCCAACTCCATCCCCCTTGATATCCAGACCTCACAGAGTTAGTTAGTTCACTTAACAACTTGGACGTTTTGAGAGAGCCCATGGTGGGTCTGGAGTAGGAATGTGGTGTGCTTGAAAGGGCTTCTCTCCCCTTCAGTATTCTTGTTGATTTACCTCAGAGAACCTGGGCCTTTTCCTTCTCTAATTCTCGTAGACTGAAAATGTGATTCCTACCCAACAAATCCCATCACAGTGAACTCTATCCCATGAAGTTTGTTACAAAGGTAGCATTTTGGAGGCAGAATTAAAATGGATCAACTAGAAATCCTCTGGGAATTCTTGTAAAAGTATTTGTAGGAAATCCTCAGCCTTGTCATTATGGTCCTAGCTTTGGAAGACACATACCCTTCCTTTTGAAAACGTGGGCAAATTAAATGTGCATGAAGTCATCTTATTAAGAAAAAAAACTGTCCCTTTGCATTTCCCTCTATAGTAGTGCCAATTGCTTAATTTTGGGGGCTCAGAAGTTTAGTTCTTCTTAGAAGGAAGGGAATCAATGGCTCTGCCAATCCCCTCCCCAATGGGGAGGGCAGGGGCACTGAAAACAAGCTCTGCAGGATTGTGGTTGGGGGGATGGGGCTTTTTAGATGCTTCCTCCACCACTCTCACACTTTTAAAATGCAGTCCCATGGTTTGCCCAGTTAGTCAAGATGAAGTCTTGGCTTGCCCTGGAAGGCCCCCTGTCCTGAGAGGAAAGACAGTACTGTCACATGGCAGCATATCTCCTCTGCCAAGAACCTCCTCCCTCCCCCCATCTACTGGCCAAAGGGGAGCGCTCGTGCCCAGGCTGGGGGGAGAAGCAGTAGCTGCCATGTCCAGGAGAAGGCCTCCATCTCAGCCCTCATGGAGGCCGAGAAGCCAGTTCAGGTCAGGGAGCCCCCCAGGGTCTGTCTGACAACGACACCTACGTACCTCCTGGGCTAGACCAGCCCAGCAAACCCCTGACCACAGGAGGTCGCACATCTGACAGGTGGTCTGGGCATGGTGCAGAGGGAAGAGTCAGGGCTTGAGGCTATTCCTCTGCCACAGGAACAGGGGGCATGGCTTCAGTGGGTTCGTCACTACTGACATTTTTTGGCCAGAATGAAAAATCCCGGGCAGGACGCAGCCCAGGACAGTCTGGCACTCATGGCAGTGGTACCCTGGCAAGGGCCGGGGACAAGGCAGAGGCGGCTGCGGCCTCCCCATCTTTACTCCAGGGCTGACACTGCCAATGAGGCCTCCTCATCCTCATCTTTGCTTGGGTCCCGGTATGGACCGAGGGGCCCTGGCCAGGTGGGGCAGTGTTGGTTTGGGCAGTTGGGCCGCCCTGATGGGGCTTGTGCTTGTTTCTGAAGGAAGACGACAGTCACCTGAACACGTTCTGTGAGCTCCTGGGCCTGCAGGCCAGCAATGTTGCTCAGTGGCTGTGCAGTCGCAAAATCGTCACGACTTCCGAGACGGTGGTGAAGCCCATGACGAGCTACCAGGCTGTCAATGCCAGGGATGCGCTGGCCAAAAAGATCTATGCTCACCTGTTCAACTTCATTGTGGAGAAAATTAACCAAGCATTGCAGTTTTCAGGCAAGCAGCACACTTTTATTGGTGTTTTGGACATATATGGGTAAGATCCTCTTTGGTGAGGCTGTTTTTCTTCATTTAAGTATCGAATGCCTGGTTAGTTTTAGGCCATTTCATTCTGGTTCCTCTTTTCTGTTTCTCATGAGAAGAAAGATGATGTTCTCTGTTTTTGCCTGAATGGGTGTTAACTAAAAACTCCTGTACCATAGCGTTTTATATTTAGAGTACAGGCCAACAACACGAGCTCACTGGGTACCATCTACCACGCTTCAATGCCATTTTCTCACTTAATCCTTAAACGGCCCTGTAGTCATCCCCATTTTAGAGCTGGAAAACTCTGAGGCACAGGAGGATTCAGTAACTTGACAAGGTAGCTCCACAGGTGAGAGAACCCTGCACTGTGGGAGGCACTCACTCACTGCTGTTTCCCTACAGAGGCCCATGAGGTGGGGGCACCCTTCCCTTCCCCATTTCACAGAGGGAAACTGAGGGTCAGAGTAGTCCTGTGCCTTGCCCAGGCTCACGTGGCCAGAGGAAAAACTCAAACCCAGGTCTTCTATCAACCGGCCTCCACACCCCCAAACCTTCTGCCATCCTTGGGTAATTAAGGGTGTGAATTTGCCCGGCCCTTCTCCACAGGCAGACAATTCTAATATTCAGGGGACAAAGCTCCCGTGTTGGAATTCCACTCTTCTTCCTCCCTCTTTGCCTAGTCTTGCTCTTCTAAGCCCAGGGTCCAGGTCACATGTGCTGAGGATGACTGTAGAATGGCCCCAGTGAGAGGGGCAGCAGTGTGGAGGCCCCTCCCAGGGTCATCTCCACGCCTCAGCTGCCTGCCCCCACCCTGGGCCCCTCCTGTTTCTCGGAGGGGGGGGTGTCCCACGGAGGGCACCATAGACCAGTCCCCTGCGCGTCCCCTGCTGCTGTCAGCTGGGGGGTGTGGAGAGAAGGGGTGTAGCAGAGGTGCTGTTGTTGAACAGCTTTTCCCATAAGCTGTTTTATGGGAGATAATGTCTCATGGGAGGTATTTTGTTTAATTTAGATTCCAAATTAATATATGACTCCCAAGTAATAGTATGTATCAACAGTTATAAAACAGTAATACATTCCTGGGACAGTCTAGTAAATTATTTACCTTGTCATGTTCCAAAAAAGGATTTGAATAGCCAGTGGGAAAAAAATTAATTAACATTTTAAAGGGCAGTAGTCCTGGTTAACAGTGGTCGTTCACTGTGCTGGAAACACATGATTGTCATATTGTCCCCTACTTTATTCTGTGTTTTAAAACTGCCCTGTAGAGACTATATTATTTCATTCATCCAACAAGCATTAATGGGCCAGGCACTGTGTCAGGTGTGGTTGGCGAACAGAATTAGACATGTGGCCCCACCCTCCTGGTAGGTGAAATCTTAGGGGGAGACAGGCAGATAATTAGAGATTGGGATGATTCCTCAAAATTTAGAGATTGGGAATAAGCATGTGGGTAGCTTGGAGGTTAGGTTACCTGTGGGTGGCCTGGGGGTTACCTGGGCTTGGGGAACAGAAGAAGCGCATACGCTCACCAGAGCAGGGCGTGAGGAGAGTGCAGGCAGGTCTGCGGGGCCCACGGGCCATGGAAATGAGGGATCTGAATTTTTGGCTCAGAGGGCAAACCTGAGACAAGAGTATTTATAAATTCATGAGAACTTCTTAGAGAGTGTTTTTAAAATTCAATTTTTAAATTAAATTCCTCTACAGGGAAGTAACGTGCTTGCTGCCACTCCATGAATTAATGTTGTCCCTCAAAATAATGACCTCCTCTTCAAGCCTCACTGCTGCCACCGGGGGTGCATCCTTGCAGGCCGTTCACATCTAGATTAACCTTCTGCCACTAAGTCCGGGCTCACTCCCTTTAATTTTTGAGAGAACCGAGCTAAGTTTGACCTGGAAATAAGGAAGCCTCAAAGCTAAAGAGATTTAAGCTTATGCTGTTAGCTTTAAGGTTTAAGCCCAGAGTGACACGAAAGGCCTGTGGTTCCCCAGCCAGTCGGGTGTTTATTTTTCTCTGGACCTAGAGCTGCGAAGACCTGGGTCTGGGAGTCAGAACCCCAGGCCTGGGCCTAACACTGCAACACTGTGGCTGTGTGACCCTGGGAAAGTCACAGGCCCTCTCCAGTCCTCAGTTTCTGCACCTGTGGGATGGGCTAACGATACCTTGCCTCTCACTCAAGTGAGAGAAGTGGTGAAAGCATCTTGAAAACACTAAGCATTGTTCAAATGTGACATATTGTAGATAACGTGCATCGGGCATTTAAAGTCACAGATTTAGATCTTTCCATGGGTTTTAAACTTCAGCTCTGAGTGCCCTTTCTTGGGCATTAGGGGGAGGAAAGGGGCAGGAAAATAATTGATGTTTGACTTTCTGCTCCCTGCCCTTGGCCCTGGCTGTGGCCTGAGGCCCTTTTGAACCTCCCCCAGCCCAGTCCTTGATGTCCAAACTGGCCTCAGAACCTCTGGATCCCTGCAAGGGGTGTGGAGTCTTTGGAGCTGCCGGAGTGGATTCTGCTCCATCTCCCAGTCACCCTGGAGCTGTCCAGAGGACAGGCCAGCACCTTCCCCTGCTCAGGAATTCTTTTTTTTTTTTTTTTTTTTTTAAAGATTTTTTATTTATTTATTCATTTATCCCCCCCATGCTGCTCGTGCTCGCTGGGTCAGCCAACCACGCCGTGCGGGCGGGCCTGCCCTCACCAGGAGGTCCCGGGAACCGAACCCAGGGCCTCCCATACGGTAAACGGGAGCCCCACTGATTGAGCCACAGCTGCCTCCCTGCTCAGGAATTCTAAACCGAGCCAAATGGGGGACCGCTGGTTGGGGCTGGCAGGAACCTCAAGATTAGAGCAATTAAGAACCAGGCTCCAGGAGCAGGGGTCAAGTTGCATTCTTGCCTTGCTTGCTGGCTGCTGGTGCACGGTGGTTACCCCCTTCTCTGACCCTTGTCTGTAACCGTGTGGTGGGGAGGGTTGAGAGTGGTGATGTCCACAGGTGCTCCCTGAGCTCAGCGCCCTGCACCTAGACACATTCAATGGTGTCCCAGCAGGAGGCAGTGTGCTTTGGTGCCCATGTTTTGCTTGGCCCACGTTGTGTTTTACAGAATGGGTAGCTCCTATAAAAGCTTCTCTTGAGCATCGAGGGCTCTAACTTCCTGGCCTGCATTAATCCTTGGCCACAGCTGGCTGGAGCTGAGTAGCAGCTGCCCGTTTGGACCAGGGGTTTGTCCCAGGCCCCACACACTCGCTGTTGTGTGGTCTCTAGCCTGCTTCCCTTTCTGACACCTGCCTGGCTCCTTCAGGCTCTTGTGTTTGCAACTCCTGGGCAACTGCAGGAGAAGCTCATTTGAAGCCTGAGCCTGGAGGCAGGGCCACATCTGTGTTGTACCTGGTAGGATCTGCTGGGCCATGGGGTATTAGATGACCCTGCCCTTTTCCTCCAACACCCATGTAAACAGCCCTCGGAGAGGCAAAACTGCGCTGCCTTTCCCCTCCATGGGCAAGAGTGGGGGAAAAGGAAACTTTCTTTTTCGTTTAAAGCCCAGCCTACGGCAGAGTCAGGTCCACATCTAAGTCCTGACACTAGCTGTGTGTCCTCAGGCAAGTTTCTTAACCTCCCAGAGTCCTGATTTCCTCATCTATAAAGTGAGGATAGTAATACCGATATCAGTGCTGTTGGATGGATTAAATGAAACACCACATTGTGTCATGCCTGTTATAATGCCTGCTTTGCAGAAGGAGGTTTGTACATGCCAGATTCCTTCTTGCCCTCCCTGGAAAAAGGTAATTTACAAACTGACCACCGGAAGCTTTGAGTAGACTTAAAACTGGCAGAAAACATAAACTTTTAAGTTAGAAGTGTGTCAAAAATATTTAGCTATAAAAAAAACTTAGCTATAAGGAAATGCATATGTCCTTCAAGTTATAGTTTAACTTTTTAAAACTCTATTTCAGTTTTGAAACCTTTGATGTGAACAGCTTTGAACAGTTTTGCATCAATTATGCAAATGAAAAACTGCAACAGCAGTTTAACCTGGTAGGTGACTTTTGTGCCTTCTTGAAACTAGTTCTCAGCCCTGCATGGAAACAGACATGGGAAGAGAGGCAAAGTCAGGCTGTTTTTGTTCTTCAAATCCCCTAATTATCAAAGGAGCCACATGCTAACTCACTGCACCCTCTTGTGGCTATGTCTTGAAGTTGCACCTTCCTATCTCCCATTGTGCCTCTTGCCAAATACCTGCCAATTTTTCAGCTTCAGTTCGTCACCCACTACTCTTGGATACAGCTCCTTTATGCAGCCAGACCAGACTAATAGTTTCCTGGAGGCTCCATGTTCTCGCAAGCCTTTGTGTCTTTCCACCTGCTGCTCTCTGTTTTGGCCCACCTGCTCCTGTCCTTTCCCCATCCCTTCATCTTCACCTGGCTGACCCCTCCTCACCTTTTGAGATTCTGCTGCCCCACAGAGCCTTCTATGGGGACTCTCTGCCCTTCTGGGCTAGAAATCCTTCTATGGGATTGCCTTTATCACAGCCCCCATCACACGACATTATCACTGTTTACCTGCATGTCTCCAAATAGACCTGGTGACCTGGTGACCTGGGGAGGCCAGGAATCATGTTCTTTGTCTCTTGAAACACAAAGCCCAGCTCAGTACCTGGCCTAATAAAGAACAGACAGCTGGTGGAGTACAAGAATGAGTTTGTCCAATCTTAATTTAGGGCACGACATCTAGGATATCTTCATGATTACCAGTAAGATCAAACATGTCCATCCATGGAGACAACAAAGAGATGAAAGCTAGGTGGGTTTTTTTTTTTTTTTTTTTAATTGGGAAAATTTGTTTATTCAAAAAACATTGTTGGATGCCTATTATACTGACTTGGGTGCTAGGATATGAAGATGAATAAGACACTTAGAAAATGTTAACTAATTGTTACTCACGGCTATTTTGGTGTTTTGATATTGCTATGTATATCAAATACAACTTTAACCTCCCTAATAAGTTCTCTGAATACAGGGATGTTATCAAATTCACTTTTGAATCTGTAATTGAACTTAGCACAATGCTTTGCTCCTAACTAGAGAACAATGAAATTAAATGTTGACATTCTGTAATGCCTCTACTATGAAACAAATTTTTCCTTACTTTTTTATGTTTGCCTGCATTCCTGAAAAGCTATATGGCAATGTTTATACTAACATTTTCCCTTAGGTTTCCATCCTAAACTTTCCACTACACTTCCATGGAAAGAATTTTGACACCAATTCATAATAGAAATCATACTTTAATATCCTAACAATCACCCAAGGGGAAGATGATACCTTTGTTAGCGTACAGTTTTGAGGCACTTAATTCTCCCACACAACCCCTGTGAGTAAAGATATAATAACATCGTGGAAAGTGTGAGCTTTACCACAAACTGGACTGGGTTTGAATCACAGCTCGACCACCTACTCCCTCTGGAAGCTTGGGCTCTCTGAACCTCAGTTTCCTCATTTTTAAAGTGAGTCAATAATATATCCAATATTATTGGGGGAAGAAGACCTAACATTGACTGGTGCTCAGTAAATGTTTACTTTTCTTCCCTTTCCATTCCCCAAGGAATTAATCTGTATAAGCAATAAAAATTCATCCCATTGAAAATTTCCATTTCTATAGCATTCTCAAGAATCCCCTAGATGTTTAGGATTTAATAACTACAGCTAAGGTTTATTCCAAGTGCTGTATTCAGCATAACTCACCCAAAGTCCAACTATGCCTGCACACCCTGCCCCTTCCTGGGACTCCAGTGCCACATTGTTCTCCAGCACACACACATCCACCCCAACCTCAAAACGATAACTTTGCAAGACACCCTGCTTCAAAGAGCACACCAGAGGTTGCTCTGTTTTCCCTTTTTTCTTTCCTCTTCCTCCTCTATCATCTTCTTCTCTTCCTCCTCTTCTTCCTCTTGTTCCTCTCCTCCTCTCCCCCCTCCCTTTTTTGGAAACATCTATCAACATGCAGGTCCTGTTGGGAGGGATAATACTTATAATGTCAGCAATAAAGTCTTAAAGAGGCCCCACTCCTAATCTCCAGTCCCATAAAGCTGACTGCTGCTGGACCCACCTGGATGGTCCAGTGATCTCAACAGTAACAAGACTGAAAGTAAACTTGCCACCTTGGCCTCCTTATCCTCTGTGCTCCTTTCCTCAGTTAAACTGCCACCATTGACCTTGTCCCTGGAGCCTAACACACACCCTAAATTTTCCCTCTTCCTCAGCTTCCTCATCCACAATCCCCTGCTCAGCCTCTCCCAGCATCCCAGTCACCACGGAATATTGGGTTGAGTTTCTACTGGTCTCTCTGCCTCCAGGCTTGCCCTCTTCAAAGCCATCATCTAAACCTCAGAGTTATCTTTCCAAAACTCAGGTTTCACCATGACCCTCCCCTAATAACCCCCTTAGTGGGATCTCCTTGCCCCTAGGAAAATGCCACAGTGCCTGAATTCTCCAGGGAGCACATGAAGGTCTCATGTGGTCTAATTCGTCATTCTTTGTAGCTTTATCACCTCCCATCACCACCAAACTCTTTAGCCTCTTACAAGCACCATTCATTTATCACCCACCTGTTGAGCTCACTCACCAAGCATCCATGTCATTCACACTGGGATGCTCCTATCATGAGGCTGTCCTCCTCCCTCTCCTCCTTCTCCTCCTTCTCCTCCTTCTCCCTGCCTGCCAGGCAGCTCCCACCCAGCCAGGCTGCTTCTAGGCCACAGAGGCTGGATCTGCTCTTGGACAGCAGCAGTGGCTGTAACCCAGGAAATCAGGAGCAGGGAGGGGCCACAGGGCCACCCTGAGTACCAAGCCCTGTGTAGGTGACAGGCTGGCCTGGGCCTCACATGCTCAGGGCGGGAAGATGACTCCTAGACCCACGTTAGAAACTCAGCCGTATTGTTCACCAATTGTCAGCTGAAGTCAGCCAAAGTGGTGCTGCTGCAAAGTACCAGAAATCTGTTGGCTCTTATAAAAGGCATTTATTTGGGGTAAAAGCTTACAGTCCCAAGGCCATGGAAAGTCCACTCAAGGTTCCATAAGAGGTGCTTTCTCATCAAAGTCAGCTGTCACGTGTTGAAGCAAGATGGCAGGCAACCTCTGCCTGGTCTCTCAAGGGTCCCTGTATCAGTCTCTGGCATAGCGCTCATTTCTTTCCAGGCCTTCTCAGTTGCTCAGCTGCTCTGTTCTCTTCAGCTGCAAACTATCAGGTGAATGGCTTATCTCTTCCCAGGGCCCCAGAATCAAACAAGACAGAGGTCTCTCTTCTTGTGTCTTCTTGAGTGAGTGTTCATTTATATCAGCCCACCAAGGGGGATGGGGACTCAATCTGAGTCATGCCCTACTGACATCGTCAAATCAAAGCCCTAATCTTCACAGGTAATTGAATCAAGACATGTCAGCTGAATCTATGCATTCAAAGGATATCACACCCAGAGGAATAGATTAATTTACAAACATAATCTCTCTTTTTGGGATTCATAAATAATCTCAAACTGCTACACCAATAAAGAGGAATTGTCTGTACTTTAGGGTCTTCCTGTGTAAACATACACATTATAAATCAATAATTCAGCCTACTTTTTCCAAATGCTTATATTCTGCTCTTTGAAAGCACACTTCAGTATTCTCTTTGACTTTCCATATAAACTTTTGATTCCCAGCATGTCTTTAAACTTGAACAAGAAGAATATATGAAGGAAGATATCCCTTGGACTCTGATAGACTTTTATGACAATCAACCAGTTATCGACCTCATTGAAGCAAAAATGGGCATTTTGGAATTACTGGATGAAGAATGCTTGGTAATTCTTCAAAATAATTTTTTTTCAACTTCTCAGTAGTAATGGATGAGCAAATACTAAGTGGACCCTTGAAATGGACATGTAAAACCCTGTTGTGTTTCCCACCTTGTTGGAGCTTAATGCTGGGAGAGTAAAGAATAGCAGGAACCCCAGAGGGCTAGGTGAACCCCCAGCCGTGTCCGCCTTGAGTAACATGCATAACCTCTCAGTTAATGCCCAGCAGGGAGGCCCCCTGGGAGGCTGCCCCTAGGTGGAGCAGGCTTGGAAACAGCAAGTGACTCACTCCAGCTGTTAATGACTAACAAGAATTATTTTATTTCCTGGCTCTGATGGGTCATGAGGAGGTGTAGCTGAAAATTCAACACCACATGATGTGTGAGAAAAGGTCTCCAGGAGTTCTCTTATTATTTCCCTCTGAGAACCGACTTTGCAGTGGGTCAGCCCAGCAGGATTGCTCATGAGGCCCTAGGAAAAAATAATCCTCAGGAGATTACTAAATTTTCAGTTTAGTTTATATTTTGATGCTAAAACAAGGATTTTGTTTCTTTCCCAAAGATTTCTTTGTATACACACAAAAAAATTTGTAATGCTGAAAACTTCCTGGTGTTTTCCCCCTAGAATTCTCAAATCCGTAGTTGTTCTCACTTGATTATCTTTTCTGGTGCCAGCTGTGCCTGAGCTTTGCAGTGATTAAAGAGCTGGCGTTAGAGCCAGGCCTTCTGAGCGACCTACTGGGGGCAGGAGGTGCAGAGGCCAGGGGAGTCGTAAGATTTGTCTGTTCCCCCTCCACACAGGCATTCCCTAGGCAATCAGTGTCACAAAAAAGTGATGCCAGAAGCATTCGGGCAAAGTGTAGCATTAGACTCACTGAGTTAAGGCTGAAGATCGTTGATAGCTTCAGGATAACCACTATCAAGAACAAGTTTTGCAACTAGCTTAGTTCAAGGAGGTAAGATCTTAGTTTGAGGAAGCAGAAAATTAAGCAGTAAAACAAAAGGAAAGCTATATTCCTGGGGCATGGGGAGGATCTACAGTTGGGCACCAGTCTTTTCTGATTCAACTGAGAATAATCATGTTACATCATGAATCCATGCTATTTTTTCCTGAACCTTTAGGTTACTTTGAGAAAAATTAAGACAATATGGCCAATTTTTCATAAATAAATTTCTTCATTCTTAAGTAATCATAAGGCCATTTCCTTTTAACCTAAAACGTTTTGTTCTTCTAAAAGAAAATTGATATAGCCATTCAATATTACCCTGAAGAGTGTTAAGATCAAGGAAAGATACATGCCTAGAGTTGCTTAAAAAGCGGTTGTGGATCTACAGCAGTTCACTCTGAAGTGCCAGATCATCTTGGTTTCTTAAAACTAATGCTTTTCCTCACCTCTATTCATCTTCCATCTGTCATTTTCTTACTTGCTATTTGGTTTGCTTTTCTTTTCCAGTTACCACATGGAACTGATGAAAACTGGCTTCAAAAGCTGTATAATAATTTCGTCAACAAGAACTCTTTGTTTGAAAAACCCCGAATGTCAAACACATCCTTTATCATCCAGCACTTTGCTGATAAGGTACCATGAAGATCTTGAACAAGCTGTCTACCCCACACCATGAGCACTTCCCTGAAGGGAACAGGCAGGGCAGGGAGTTTTCTAGTTAGATTCCAAGTTACACTTAGCCTGCAGCTTGGATGAAGGATCTATACGAGTATGTGTGAGTGTGTTGAACAATTCTTAATTTGATTTAGTGACAAAATACATGGAGTTTCAGCTGTACTGCTTTAAAAATAAATGTGATAGTAGACCCCATTTCTGGGTTTACTGTAAACTCATTAACCTCTTATTAAATTACTTTCTTTATGAAATTGCTACAACCAAGACAATTATTTCCTATGATGAAAACTCTCTTTTCTGAGGTTTTCCTTTTTCATTAAACTGTAATAAATTTATTATAGAGGTAACATAGGTTAAGTCTAGATTATACAGGTGCTCTTTATTTTCTTCTTTATATAATTCCTATTTTTTATTAAACAGGTGTTACTTTTATAAAAAGAAAAAAAATGAACTAATCACATTACAGAAAGCTTAGAAAATAAGAGGAAAAATGGGGGGAAATCTGTCACCACTTGCCTGAACCTGTGTTCTCAGTTTGATGTTTTCCTTCCTTGAGGAAGCTCCTATCCTCTGTCCCATTTCTGGGCTGGGTGTTGTTCTTGTGGCCCAACTGGGTGTGTAGGGACCATGGAAACAGGCCGAGGGTGACTCAAGTGCTGAGTCAGAGGCTGCAGGTAGTGCCTGAAAGGTGAGGAGAGTTTTAGTGCTTCGAGTTTTTCAGATGGGTTCCTGAAAAGATGCATATGAAATGAGTGATGAGATGTCAAGGTTTATTTTCTATTTGGTGTCCTTTATACTATCAGGATTCTGATCCAATGGGGAAAAGAAAGGGAAAAAAAAGATCAGACATCGAAAAAGCATATATGAGGTTTACTTCAAGGATGTCTCTTTATCGTACAGTTTCTGTGCATTTAATTCTCCCACATGATACTTCCAAGCAGTCCCTCTTTAAAGAACTATGCAGTATTTAGGGTAGACTAGAGATGGGTGGGAAGAAAGCACGTACACTGCAAGGTTAAATTAGATTTCTCAGTATAATTAGCCAAGGAAATAAAATCTTATTGAAAGCCAGGCGGCCACCTGGATGCAGCAGCCCAGCTCACCAGCCAACAGAGGCTTGCCGCTGCCTGGGACACTGTCCCCAGCAGAGGTCTCCCTGGACCCGGAAGGCTCTGTATTTGCTGTCCTCTGCCCTTTTATACTAGTGGCTTACAGCACCGTCCTGGAAGGTTGACAGCAGTCCTTGGACTTCTTTCACAAGCGAGCGTGTACAGACACCCAGCATTCCTGGTTCTTAACCCGAACTCAGCACCAGCAAGACCACTTCCTCACCCAGGGAGACAAAGCAGAGTTGGTCCCTGAGCACTCTGCCTCCAGATGCCAGCACTCTTAAAACTTTCTTTGTCCACTGTTTGTTATATGGACAATTTTTTTGGAATTATTTTTTTAATTTACTTTTTAACTTATGAAAAATACAACATCACATGTTAAAATATACAGCTCGGAAGCATAAACTTTTGGGATCTGGAATTTAAGCAGCCATCCTGGATGTGGTGTTTGGGGAGGCAGGAAGCCCTGCTCATCAGAAAGGGCTGCACACAGAGTTTTTCTAGGCCCAATTCCAGCAGTGCTTTTACCCACTCTGTTCCTGACTCTGAGGGCATGAGGCCCTCGGGTACTTTGTGGTAAGTTTTTTCCTGTCTACCATGTTAGTGCTGATTTAGGAAAATATTTCTGCTTGAACCCAGAGGATACCACTGAGCTTTTTCTTCTTCCTGGTGGCTTCAACGGTAAAATGAGCCCAAACCAGGTCATTTTGTATGAACTGCACACATTGCAGAGAATGGCAGGCTGTCTGTGACCTGAGGGACTGGTGGGCCAGTGCAGGGAGACTGATGGCTAGCGCCCCCCGCCCCCCCCCCCCCCCCCCCCCCCCCGCACGCTGTTGTTTCTGTCAGAGGACTACTCTCAGCTTTCTATGCTTGTATGTAATGGGGTTACTGTGAGAAACAGAAACTGAATCTCCTTTTGTAAGATTGCCTTTTATAGCCTCTTCATTAATCCTTCTTCAAAAAAAGAAAAGGTACTTAGATGCTGTCTGCTTTTGCGTCTTCTGAAATAATTTCACTCTCTGCTCAGGTGGAGTATAAATGTGAAGGTTTTCTTGAGAAGAACAGAGACACTGTCTATGACATGCTGGTGGAAAGCCTGAGAGCGAGCAAGGTGTGTAAAGTCCTACACGGTAGTTAATGGTAAGCCTTACGTGACTGACACAGAGCTGGATGTGTATCAGAAGGGAGTAAGGGGCACCCGCGTGTGTCTGGGCAGTGGCAAGCTGTAACTTATACACACAAAAAAGAACTATTTTAGATTTGGGACTAAAGTATGTTTCTGTCTTCTGAAAGCATGTGAATCCCTGCTACGTGCAAAAGCAGAAATCAATTCTGAAGGTGACAGAAAGGAAGGGATAACCAGTATGATCATTAAATGAATCACAATTCACATTTTAATCATTCATTCACAAGTATTTCCGTAGCATCTACCATGTGCCACCCCTCCCTAGACTCTGGGGATACAGTGGTGGACAAGGCACCCAAACGTGGAGCTCCCGTTTTAAAGAGAGCGACATACCCTAAACTGCTAAATCTGTGATGTGAGGTAGCGCTCAGTATGCAAGGAAAAACAAAGCAAGATGGAGAGGGAGGGGCGTGGGAACATACGTGCTGCTTTAGATGTGCCAGATCCTCGAATCCACAATCCTACATGATGGATAGCTACCAGAAGAAGCACTTTATGGCTTTTTCTTTTCCACTTTAGACATTTCTTCATTGAATTTTGAGCATAAGAATATTTCATCCAAGATAAGCTTTCATTTTCATGAAATGAAAAGTTTGATTATTCAATTTGTCTTATTTTCCTTCTTTTAAAAGAACCCGGTCCTTTGTGGATGTTCACATGTTCTGACAGTTTCTCAAATGAGCTTGGACAGTTCTGCTAGTAATCATAAATAAACCATAGGCCATGGCAACTTCAATTCTTCAAACTGATTGTGATAGCGAATTCATTGTAGGAATGGCCTGATTCTCATGTACAAAATTAGTTGACTTAATTCACCAATTATTTCTTCACCCCCAAGGTCACCCTGTGGTCCAGTCTGGAAGATGGATGCAGATTGTGTTGAGGCACAGATGTGTAACTCCACAAAGCACATACTAATAGAGATATGGCCTTTCAGAGTCAATCATTCCCTGGGATTATTCAAGCATGCATTAGGCAGAGACTCTGCCTTGAAGGAAATTACCTACGTCTAGTTCAAATGAAAAAAAAAAAAAGAAATGAAGTAGTCTCTTAGATAGAAGTTAAGACATTTAAATAATGGATGCAAGGTAGAAAGTAAGAAGTACCTTAAAAGAGATGCAAATAAAAGATTAAGGCACTTCATATGAAGTTGGGATTAATCCACACAGAGCATCAGAGAAGGTATTGTGCAGGGAGTGGGGCCAGGGACATTTTAACACACCCTTGATTAACAGGTGGGGCTTCGATCCCAGGGATAGAAGGTGGACTAGGAGGGAGGAGATTCCCGGTGGAGATACAATGTCAACCAAGGCATGGAAGTAGGACTACTGGTCAATATTTCTACTTTTCTTACATTTGATGCCCACACATGGACAGTCACACACGTTTCTCCTTTGGTGGAACACTTCTGTTGTAGATAATGGAGGTTTGGCAGTAAAACTTGGCCTAGGTTGTTACTTTACTCCACTGTTTAGATGTGGTTGTTGAAACCATTTATTGGGTTTGTAATAGCTGATGCCTATAGGTAAATACTAGTGGACATTGAGATCCTCTCTCTTCCAGTTTCATCTCTTTGCCAGCTTTTTTCAAGAAAATCCAGTCCTTCCTTCCCCTTTTGGTTCAACGATCACAGTTAAATCGGCAAAACAAGTCATCAAACCAAACAACAAGCACTTCCGGACCACAGTTGGGAGCAAGGTACCAAACGTGTGGGAGGGTGAGGCTCCAAGACACAGGCTGTGCTCAGGGAGCCAGGCACTCACAGGGCCCACGTGCCAGGCCTGGGGGTGGGCACTGTGCTTTTTCAAATCTTAAATGCACATGACTGCGAAGAAACACAATAGTTGTTGGTCACCCCCCCCCCCCCCCCCCCCCCCCCGCCTCCACAGCAGCACGCACCTGAGCAAGCCACGCCTCTGCACAATCATTTACTAAGGCCACTGCCACTTGGGAGTATTAGGCAATTTCACTCTATGCTGAGCGAGCACAGCAATAAATCACAACCCTTCAAAATAGACTTTTATGCATGAAGTTAGTTTTCCTTCTTGCTGAGTAACTTAACAAAGTTGGACGTTTGGATCTTTGCTTCCATTTGAGGTCAGCATTAAGCTATCTAGATCTTGTTTCCTAGTTCCGCAGCTCTCTGTACTTGCTCATGGAGACCCTCAATGCGACAACACCCCACTACGTGCGCTGCATCAAGCCAAACGATGAGAAATTACCCTTTGAGTAAGTGTCCTTATGCAGCAGAGAAGGAAAACCCCGAGGAAACAATTTCTGTCATAAGGTTGAAGAATTTGCTCATAATTGTCTTGAACTTTACTCTGTTTCTAGGTCTTAAATGATTCAAAAACAAGCTTGCCCTTTCCTTATAATATTAGTATAAGCCCTTTGGCTAAACCTCCTCATCCCCAGGGTGAAACAAAGGGACTACACTTGAAAGTACAGTGTACAGCTAAACTTAATGTGTCTGAGAAAACCAGAACATATATGAAAAATCTATGTTTGCTTGTAGAAGAAAAGGTAGAGGGGTCAAAAGATTCATCCTCAAGCATGGCAAGGGAAATTAGACTTGTTCTCTGGGGGCTCAAGGAGGAGGTCCAAAATCTGTGAGTGGAAATTGTAGAGTATCTTTTGGCTTGTTAGAGTTGTCTGGGGGAATGAGCTGCTTATGGAGGTGGTGAGTGTGTCTGTGGCTTACCGGAAGAGTCAGAACTAGGGCAGAAGGCCACCTGTTGTGTATTTTGTGAAGGGAACTCAAGTGTCAAATGGGTATTTGCACACAGTGAGCTTTAACATTTCTTTCTACCCTGGTTGGTGCTTGAAGTTCAACCCAAATACCATTTTCCCTTCAAGGTCTTCTCCCGATTGCCTCCGTCAGAATCCGTTCTTCCTTTCTCCATATCCCCACTTCGACTTTCTGAACTGTTCCATTGGTGGTGCTATTTTCATTAACACTCAGCAGACATTTATTAAGCACCCGTTGTGTGCCTGGCAAGGGGATTACACAGATCACTGCTAAACAGTCTAGGCAGGTCTGCCATGCCTGTTTATGGGCATATTTATATCTTACGATGGCTTAACAATATGAAAGTGTCTTCTTTAAGGTTTGACTCCAAAAGAATAGTTCAACAGTTGAGAGCCTGTGGTGTTTTAGAAACGATTCGTATCAGTGCGCAGAGCTACCCTTCCAGGTACGTTGCCAGGAAAAAGTGTCCAACTTCAGGTCTGTGTGGAGCACCAAGGGTGCGACTGCTTTGTTCTTAGCTCTTCTGGCTTTTGTAAGATGCCCCCAAGATTTTTCTCATTGTCCTGGGAAGGCCAGAAGAGGGTGCACAGCAGGCCTGTGGGGACATAGGTCACAATAGCACCACCCCTATCACCCCATCTTAGTGGCTAGTGACGGTTATCTGCTGCCTTCCCAGAGCTCTTGGGAAAGGGACCTGAAGGGGAAAGGAAAAAGGCAATTGCTGGGGCAGAGCATTAACAAAAAACAGTCTGATGAGGAAAGAGGGGGAGGTTTTGGTGAGGGAAGATGTGGGTCAAAGGTCAGGGCCATCATCACCAGAACAGACACCACCACCCCGTGGGAACAGTGGCGGGCAAGGCATTGGGCTCCCCAGACACAAAAAGCGTCCCATCTGGTACACCTTGCTTAAGTCCCTCTGTGTGTGCTCCTGGGTCCATGTCTTTGATTTTCCAGGTGGACGTACATCGAGTTCTATAGTCGCTACGGCATCCTCATGACCAAACGAGAGCTTTCCTTCAGTGATAAGAAGGAGGTGTGCAAAGTGGTTTTGCACAGGCTCATCCAGGTCAGTCTTCAGCACCTCCTGCCATCATGAGCTCTTACCAAAAAGCACGTCCCCCAAACCTCTTTCTTCATCTTTGCCTTAGAGTCTCAGGACCATAATTGTAACTAATGCCTGAGAAGAAAGAAATTGTGCCCAAGGATTTGTATGATCAGGAGATCAGAGTAGACACATTCACTGGGGCCTGACAGCGGGAGCCTCCTGTAGGGACCCAAATTCAAGCCCTGGCCTCCCTGGTACCCTCTTGGCTGCTCTGTTTTCCCACCATCTGGGGAGCATCCATGGACCTGGCTTTCATTACACAGTCAACAGAGGTGGTGACTAAGTCAAGTGTGGCACCAGACACAGTGCTCAGTGTGAATTCCAATCACTGCTAAAGTGATGAGTGCCAGTGGGAAAAGAGATGGGGGAGATTATGATGGCTAGGAACGCGGGTGGTGATGAAAATTAAAATGAAGACAGAAAGCCAGATTCTGAAGAGAGAATCTCTCATGTGGTTCTCCTGGAAACCACACGAGAGAGGCAGAAGTTCTCCAGTGGCCCAGTCGAGACTCACCGAGAAGGTGTACATCCCTTCTTGCCCCCACACACGGGGACTTTAACCTGAATTTCATTTCTTCCTCTAAAGTGGCTTTTAGCAAACAGTTAAAATATCAAATTCTAGATCATGATCAGAATTTCTCTGCTGTATGTCAAAGAGCAGATAGGTAAAAAAAAAAATTGGCATCTTTTAGTCTCTCAACATTTTCCTAAATACTATAGAAAATCTGAAAGACTTGATTTCTGATTATATCACATTTCTCTTCCAGGATTCTAATCAGTACCAATTTGGTAAAACCAAAATTTTCTTCAGAGCAGGACAAGTGGCTTATTTAGAGAAACTCCGATTGGATAAATTGAGGCAGGGTTGTGTTGTTATACAAAAGCACATCCGTGGCTGGCTCCAGAGAAAAAAATTCCTGCGAGAGAGACAAGCTGCCCTGATTATCCAGCAGTACTTCCGGGGTCAGCAAACGGTGAGGTATGTTGGAATCGAGGAAAGCATGTGGAAGTGTAGGGCTTTCTTGGCTGATGAGCTCCAGGGGGCAGGGATTCTCAAGGACAAAAGCCCTTTCCCCTGGGACCCGGGATGCAGGTGTGTGGGGTTCCCCTCTGGAGGCCATAAGCCTTGAGGGGAGCAGAGGCATCCCTCAGGGATGGGAAGTGCTGACTGTGCCTGGTGTGCCCATATTAGACGATGATGACCAGGAGCCTGAAGGGAGGAAGCCCTGACCAGGGTGTTGCTGAAGAGGGTCAGAATTCCTGGTGAGACTAGAGAGAGGGACTGGATTCCTCTCCCCTGGGAACTGAAAGAACTTAAGACTAGGAAGGTCCTAGTGAAGACTTCAAGAGAAGCCGCTTTCCACCCTGCCTGCAGATAGTGGGGGGCAGGCAAGGCCAGAGGGGTCCCATGGCCAGGCCCTGCCCACAGACGTGTCACAGAAACCCCTGGCAGGAGACCGCCCTGGAGTAGCCCCAGTGGAGGGGATGGCTGAGTGGAGGGCAGATCCATCAGCCGCACCGATCCTGCCACGAGCAGAGCTGCCATTCCTTGAGGGGTCCCAAGAGGCCACACAATACAGCGACCCACTGAAGGATCACAGTCGTTGTGTACGTGTTGGAGAGTGTGGGGCCAGGAGGGTGTGGGTTGGCCAGTGAGGTGGGCACACTTTCGAGATAGTGGTGTGTTTCTGCATGTCCTTGGGATGCTGTGAGGACGAGTTGAGATGACAGGTGTTGAACAGTCAGACCAAGTCTCTGAGCCTGACCTCTTCCTGGGCTTAAGGTCTGACTTCTCGCAGCAGCTGGGTTCTCTCTACGATTGGCACCCCACAATCTCAATCACACGCCCCAAACTGGACTTGCCATTCTACTGCACCAGAAGACTATCTTATACACATAGCCAGGCTTGCTTGCTCTCCCCTGCTTCTGAGTTCAGTAATAGCAGCAGTCTCCAGGACAGGAAATTCTAGAGATATCCTCTGTCTCAAACCCATGCCTGCTTTCTATTTGGGAATTGCTGTGGTCTGAGAATTCTACTCCTACTTGCCTCTTGCATCTGTCCCATTCATCCAATCCCCTCTGTCCCATGCCCTGGTTTAGGCCATCGTCATTGTTTGCCTTAAAAATATTACAGCATCACCTTCCACATGCCTCTTTTCTCTCCCACCTTCCTAAAGCAGGGTCCTGATTGAGCCATGGCTCTGCTCATCCCTTTAATGCTTTGAGTGCTCCTGTTTCCTACAGAATAGCCTTCAGTCTCTGCAATGGTATTGAAGGGCCTCAGCGGCCTAGATACATTCATAGTGAAAGCTCCATGGGGCCAGGCACTGTGATTGTCTCATTCCCCATTGTGTCCACACCTAGGACCTAGCACAGTGGCTGTCACAGAGTAGGTGTTCAATAAATATATTTTTAAATAACAAATGGTTCCCATCTACTTTTCTAACGCATCATTGCTCATTTTCTTCATGGATCCTATATTCTAGCGAGTCCAGACACCTTCACTTTTTCTGACTATTCCAGGCACTTCTAGGCCACCGTGTCTTTGCTCCCGCTTTACTTCCTCGAGGGCTGGCTCACACATCAGCTCTTCTCAAGCAGAATAGTTGTTCTCTTCCCTATGTTCTTATTTACAGTGTTTAGTAGTTATCTTATGTTTTCCTTTTACCCTAGTTGGCCATTTATACATAGCTCTGCTCTATGAGATTATAAACTCTGAAGGCAAGGACTTTGTCTTCACTCTCAGTCCTCTAGACAGGAATTGACAAACTTTTTCTGTAAAAGGACAGATAGTAAATATGTCAGACTTTGCAGGTCCTTTGGTCCCTGTCGCAACTACTTGACTGCGTCATTGTACATGAAAGTGGTCATGAGCAGTAAGCAGGAAATGGCTGTGGCTGTGCTCCAGTAACATTTGACTTACAGAAACAGGCCATTTGCCAACCCCTGGTCTAGAGTCACCAGCATTTCTCACATGAACGAATGTGAGATGAATGTGAATGTGAATGAATGAGCACATGCAGTGCAAATGCACAGCTTCATCGTCACAGTCTCTGTGGGTCCATGAGCAAAGGGGAAAGGGAGATCCATTGCCCTGAATTTGAAGAGGATGGAAGTTCCCATGTGGTTCCTCATGGCTGGAGTGGGTCCAGGTGCAGATCAGAGTAAAAAGTTGAGCGAGCCAGGGCCAGACTTGAACAGACATTAGAAGGAACTACTTTCAGAAATTTTATGTCGGTATAGAGAACATTTGAATATTCCTTTTAGTAAAAAGGTGCTACACAAGCTGTTGTGGAAGTCAGTGCTATGTGGATAACAAATTCATTCCAAGTTCTTCTCAACCAAGGAAAGCTATTACAGCGACGGCCTTAAAAGAAGCGTGGGCAGCCATAATCCTTCAGAAGCACTGCCGTGGCTATCTCATTCGCAGTTTGTACCAGCTCATTCGCGAGGCCACCATCACGATCCAGGCCTACACCCGAGGTCTCCTGGCGAGGAGGAGGTATCGAAAGGTACAGCTGAGACCTAATGCTTTCTTGGGACAAAAGTTTCCCAGGTCTCATTTTTCACTGACTGTGATGAGATTATTTTTGCTGCATGACCTTCCTGGAGGGCAGGGAGTTCTGGTATGTGGGTACCTGTTCATGTATACCTGTTAAAGGTAGGATTTGGTGGTGGTTTCAAAAGTTTAGTCTTAATGGGTCTCTATGGGCTGACTGTAAGAATTTCACATTTGATACTGTAGGAATACAGGGGTAGTTACATCTTCCAGCATTGGAGGAGCTGATAGAAAAAGCAGTGGAGATCCAGTTTTCTAGTTCATAAAACACTGTTTTAAAGATGCTGGAGGAACACAAGGCCGTGATCCTTCAGAAATACGCACGGGCGTGGCTGGCCAGACGCAGATTCCAGAATATCCGGCGGTTCGTGCTGAACATTCAGCTTACATATAGGGTCCAGCGTTTGCAGAAAAAGCTGGAAGATCAGGTAGGTGTTAATGATGCATCTTTTCTATATACTTTTCTAGCATATATTAATTTTATTCTGGGCCGGTTTCTTAGCTCTACTCTTGAGATTTGTGCCCATGATAGGAGGTTCAAACCTCCTATTGACCACCTCGGCTAAAAAAACAGAAGCACACTGTAAAGGGCTGCTACATATGGTTGTGTAGGCTGTTCACTGCACGAAGGGACCTGCCCAAGGGGCAAATGTGGGGTGAAATCCAGCCTGGGCTCTGCTCGCCCAGCCAAGTATCTTGATGTGAAGTGGTGCAGCTTGAGGCAGGGGTGCCATTTCCTAATTTGCACAAACATGCTGCCTGCCTGCCCAGCCGTGCATGCTCAGGGCTGTGCCTGCCCAGAAGAGGTGCCATTTTCTAATTTGCCCAAAGCTGACATATGGTCCAATTACAGCCCTGCCTGGTTTGGGAAGATCCCCTTTACCATTACTACTGGCTGGGAAAAAAAAAATCCATATGCTCTCAGCAAGGGAGGGCTGTTAAAACCTTGAGTGGAATATTCAGTGTCTACATCTATAAAACTCACTCCTGAACCTCTCAAATAATATTGATATTCTCTAAAGGTGAACTTTAAACTTTGCTCTAAGCTAATCCATAAGGTCCTTAATAAACGGATGAATGTATAAATAAACTTGAGGTCGGTAGACGCTCCCTGCCTGTGCTGTTGTGTCGCGTGCTTGCATGTTGCGTGTGTTAGGCAGCGGCAGCAGGGCAGCACTTAGAAACAGCAGCCGTTGGCTGCCGGGGGCAGGGCGCTGCAGGGGCCGCGGTGCTGCCTGAGCGCCTTCCGAGGGTTATCCTGGAGCTCCAGGATTTGGCTGGTCCCACGCCAAAAGAGCCCCCCGTTCAGAAAGACATTTACCTGACAACATCTGCCTCACTATTTTCACTGGGATGAAGATGCTAATAAAGGCCAAAATGTGGTCAAGCATAGATCAACCTCTGGTGTAGTTAAGATGTTAAAAGTTCTGGGAGGAAGTGGAGGCTTTGAAGAAGGCTTTAACCACCCGATGCTTCTTTTCTTTAGAACAAAGAGAACCATGGCTTGGTGGAGAAGCTGACCAGCCTGGCTGCTCTCCGGGCTGGTGATGTGGAGAAGATCCAGAAACTGGAAGTGGAACTGGAAAGGGCAGCTGCCCACAGGCAAAATTATGAGGAGAAGGGGAAGAGATACAAGGACACTGTGGAAGAGGTCAGGTGATGCTTTTGTTATCAGAACATGCTGGGTCCTCTAGATTCTTGGCTATGTCGCATAACAGAATTTAAGAACATGCCAGTTTAATTAGGCCAGTAAAAAGTTTATTGAGAAACGAGAGAAAAGAGCAAGTTACACAGATGTGGATGCGGGCGACCTCCAGGCTGAGAGGCGCACCTGGGCTCGGGGGGCTGCCTTTCTTAAAGCCGTTCTTCCCTCCACCCCTTCCTGATTTTGGGGAGGGGCCCCGGCTGTTTGGGTTCTGACTGGGTGCCTTTCGGTCCCCACCTGTTTGATCCCAGGGGCCCAATGGGGAGGCCTGCTTGGAGTTATCTGGGGCTTCCTCTTGAGCCCGGGAGTTCCAAATGGGACCTGGTGACCAGGGTCTCAGCAGGTTTTCGCAACTTTGTCCTTAGTAGCGGCCTTCCCTCAGGGGGTTTCTGGATGGGGTCTCACAGCCACGTTCTCTGCTGGGTCCCGGCTGTGACAGGATGTCTTCCCTTGTCTTTCCTCGTTCCCTATACTAACCTGCCTCAATTTTGAAAATATGGAAATTAATTGCGGCTCTTTCCACGGATGAGATGAGCAATGTAATTTCCTGTAAAGCAGATTTCTGCAGAGCAAATCAGATTTTACTATTGACTTCCATTACCTAAAGGAGCTACCTTTTAGGGGTAGGGAGATCAGAGGACTAGACTCTAGGGGAAGAAGACTAGACTAAGGCTTAAAAAGTACAATGTAAAGTTTCCTCCTCTTTGGAACTTTTGCAAAGTGGTGAAAAGCCTAAGAAGGAGCCATGGCTGGCTCCTCCCTGCTCTTCCCAGATGTCCTGGGCCCCGCCACTTGTCCCTCAGCTCTGCAGCCTTGGAAGCATCCTTCCCAGAAGAGCAGTGCAAAGAGTAGTGCAAGAGCAGTTGACTGAAAAATCCGATGTCCCAGGTTCAAATCTCATTTCTGCCACTTCTAGCTGGTGACCTGGGGCAAGCCACTTACTTTCTCTGCGCTTCAGTATCCTCATATGCAAAATGGGGAAAACAATAAGGAACCAACAGAGTTGTGAAGACATAATTGTCCTGTGAAGTAATTTAGCCAAATGCCTCTCATAGACGCCTGCACACACATGAGCTAATGCTTTCTAAGGTCTCCTGCACCTGTTAAAACTTCTACATCACCCAGAGTTGTAGCGGCCTGTAACCCCAGAAGGTGTCCCTCTGCCCTCCCCACCACCCGGGGGCATGGTACCCCAATGCTTTGCTGCTTCTGGTCACCAGCCACCAGCACCAAGGGGGCCCTCAGCTGCCAGCTTGGCAAGTACTTTACAAAGGAAAGCTACAAGAATAGAAATCTTGTTATGATCACACATCCACCTGAACCATAACACCCTCGAAATGTGAATCTGCTTTATGCCACAAATTAAGGATTTCTATCACATTAAGTATTATTACAAATAAATTCTTCTGGCTATGAGAAAGCTCAAGACAAGGATAAAAGAGTTTCCTTGACATTGAAGAGATCTTAGATTTGGGCTCTTTCTCCTTAGTTTCAGCCATTGCTGGACCAGGCTGGGTGCTAGTATTTCCCTGAACTCACATTAGGTCCTTGCATGTGAAACCAAATGTAGGTTCTTGCAGTGGGCTGGCACCTGAGGTTATCTATGCAGAATTGGCTGAGAAAAAAAATACCGATTAAAAAATATGCAGCTTTGCATTAAGAAAAACAAAGGTGACAAAAATTGCAGCTAAGTTTTCAAAAAAAATTTTTTCCCCCTTTGGTAGAAATTGGCGAAGCTTCAGAAGCAAAATTCAGAACTGCAAACACAAAAAGAGCAGATACAGTTGAAGCTTCAAGAGAAGACTGAAGAGTTGAAAGGTAAAGCTCAAGGTGGCCTGGTAAATCCATTTATTCACTTTTTCATTCACTCTACAAACAAGTATTGATTGTGAACTGAGTTCTAGGCTGAATCAGGGGTCTCTGATGTATGCTTAATGTATTGTTGAGCAAATTTTATTTCTTTTTTGAGGTACCGGTGGGAAGGTGGGGATTGAACCCGGGACCTCGTATGTGGGAAGCCGATGCTTCACCATGGAGCCACATCAGGTCCCCTGAGTTGATTTCTCATTTGTTTTGTTGGCTGTTTGTTTTTGTTTTTTTAGGATGCACCGGGAACCAAACCCGGGACCTCCCATGTGGGAAGCAGGCACTCAACCATTTGAGCCACATCTGCTCCCCAATATTTTATTTCTTAAGAGGGAATAGCTATAGTTAAGTTTTGGCAATTTTACCCTATATATTCATCTGTTTTGTTTCCTATGTTTTTATCAACATTTTCTTATTTGCTTGACCCAGGAATATTATCAAATGGCTTTTTCCCCCTCTCTGAGATCCTGACTTAACATGGAGACACAGTTACACTGCTCTTGGGTACACTGTTGCATATGGTCAGGCTCTTTAGTCCACTTACAAATGGCCCCAGATGGTAAGCACCAGAACTGAAGCCAAAGCCTGAGGGTGAATTGATAATTGAAATTTTATAAAATCTGCTGATTTCTAAATTAAAATTTAAGCATTGAAAAAAAAACAAAAAAACAAAAAAACAAAAACAAAAAAAAATTTAAGCATTGGACTTCCAGGAAGAAGGTGGACTAGAAAGACACTGGACTCTCTACTTTCCCAGAGAAATAGCTAAGGGACAGGCAGAAATGGCCTGGAAAAAAATTCTAGGGATTAGGACACCAGGGGAAGGCTGTTACCGCCAAGAAGAGAGAACGGCAAAGGAAAAGAATCTCACCTGCAAAACTGTGAGATAGAGCAGCTGCAGCTTCCCCACCCTATAAACAATTTTGAATTCCCAGGCCTTGGGGCCTGTGGCTACAGACCAGGGGAACCAAAGGGATCTACCTCCAGGAGAGACAGGGACTGTAGCCTAAGGCTGACTCAGCTCTTGACCCACAGATCTGGTCTGCTGTGTCTCACGAGCCCTTCCAGGATGGGAGGGTCTGGGTATTGTTTGCCCTGGGACCCCGCAAGGGACTAAAGAGATCCAACCTTCCCTACTGACTGGGACTGGTTGTTGGGGACACAGTGGAATTATTTCCTACTCAGGAAATGAGAAGGCCTGCCAGCAAAGGTTGGAGAGCTGTCTTTGAGAAAGTTTGAATTATGAGGCTCTAAGACTACAGGGAGGATCCCCTATCACGTTGATCTGGTCCCTGTTGTAGCAAACACACTCCAGTCAGGCTCTAAACTGAGAGGGCTGCCAACAGCACTACCTGCTGGCAGACCAAGGAAATGCGTGGGAGGAAATTAAAAGTAAGAGAGGATTTTTCCAGCCTTGCCGGCCTCCCTCCCCAAAGCTCTTAGAAGTGGTTCTGCAACCCATTACTGGGTCCAGGGCCCAGAATTGAGCAACTAAGAGGGAAAATCCTAAAGACTCAAAACAGGTTGAACCAAGATTCAAAGAACAGCAATAATAGCCTCTACCACTAAAACCCTGTGACAGTGGGAGAAATTAAGCATTTGGGTAAACATACCATCATAATCAGATGCCTAGACATCAGCAAAAAATTACAAGCCATATGAAGAAGATGGAAGAAATGGCCCAAGCCAAGGAATATATCAAAGCCCCAGATGAGACACAGGATTTGAGACAACTAATTAACGAGATTCATACAAATTTCCAAAATCAAATTAATGAGTTGAAATACAATATGACACCAAGAAGATACTGAGTGAGCACAAAGAAGAATTTGAAAACCTGAATAGAAAAATAACAGAGTTCATGGGAATGAAAGACACAATGGTGAGATAAAAAACCCATTAGAGGGGAGCGGATGTAGCTCAAGTGGTTGAGCACCTGCTTTCCACATACGAGGTCCCAAGTTTGATCTCGGGTACCTCCTAAAAACAAACAAACGAAAACCAACTCTCATTAGGGAGTAGATGTACCTTAGTGACTGAGCACATAAACTCAGAGGGTTATACAATCTTCTCAGTGCTCGTGGATCTTTCTCCAAGATAGATCACATGTTAGGTCACAAGGCAGGTTTCAATAAATATAAAATGATCGAAATTGTACAAAGCACCTTCTCAGATCATAATGGAATGAAACTGGAAATCAATAATAGATGCGAAAGGGGAAAAAAACGCAAATGTGTGGAGGCTGAACAACACACTGCTAAACAAACAGTGGGTCAAAGAAGAAATTGTAAGTGAAATTAGTAAATATAATGAGTCAAATGAAAACAAGAACACAGCTTATCAAAACTTAAGGGTTACACAAAGGCAGTGCTGAGGGAAATAGCCCTAAATACCTGTATTAAAAAAGAAGAAAGCTAAAATCAAAGACTTAACTGAACAACTGGAGAAACTAATAAAATAACAGCAAACCATTCCCAAAGCAAGCAGAAGGAAAGAAATAATAAAGATTAGAACAGAAATAAATGAAATTGAGAAGAAAAAATAGAGAAAATTTTAAAACTCTAAACTGGTTCTTTGAGAAGATCAATAAAATTGACACCCCCCCCCCCCCCCAGCTAGACTAACAAAAAAAAAGAGAGAGAGAGAGAGATGATGCAAAGATGCAAATAAATAAACTCAGAAATGAAAAGGGGGGAAGTTACCAGAGACCCCACAGAAATAAAAAGTATCATAAGAGGATATTACAAGAAACTGTATTCCAACAAACTAGACAACCTAGGTGAAATGGACAAATTCCTAGAAATGCACAAACAACTCCAAACAACCTACACTGATGCTACAAGAAATACAGGAATTGAACAAACCAATCAAATTTAAAGAGAATGAATCAGTAATTTAATATATCCCCAAAAAGGAAAATTTCAGGAGTAGATGGCTTCACAGGGGAATTCTACCAAGAATTTTGAGAAGAATTAACACCAATACTGTTTAAGCTCTTCCAAAAATTGAAGAGGAGGGAAAATTATCCAATACATATTATGAGGCCAGTATCACCCTAATACAAAGCCAGATAAAGATACTACAAGAAAAGAAAATTACAGACCAATCTCTCCAATGAACAAAGATGCAAAAATTCCCAACAAAACACTTGCAAATAGAATCCAACAGCATATTAAAATTGTATAAACCACAATCAAGTGGGATTTACTCCAGGTACACAAGGGTGGTTCGCATAAGAAAATCAATTAACGTAGTATACCACATTAAGAAATTGAAGAACAAAAACCACATGATCATCTTGATCAATGCAGAAAAGGCATTCGACAAAATCCAGCATCCTTTCTTGATAAAAACACTTAGAAAGATAGGACTAAAAGGAAAATTCCTCAGTATGATAAAGGTCTTATATGAAAATCCACAACCAACATTGTTCTCAATGGGGAAAGGTTGAAAGCTTTCCCTCTAAGATCAGGAACAGGACAAAGATGCCCACTGTCACCATTGTTATTCAACATTGTGCTAGAAGTTCTAGCTACAGCAATTAGATGAGAAAAAAAAAAAAGACATCCAAGTATGAAAAGAGGAAGTAAAACTCTGTGGATGAAACGATCCTATATTTAGAAAATTCTGAAACATGTACAACAAAGCTATTTTAACTAATAAAAGTGTTCAGCAAAGTGACAGGATACAAGATCAGCATGCAAAAATCAGTAATTTTTCTGTACACTAGTATTGAACAATATGAGGAGGAAATCAGGGAAAAATTCCATTTACAGTAGCAACAAAAAGACTCAAATACCTAAGAATCAATTTTAGCAAAGAAGTACAGGATCTAAATGCAGAAAACTACAAAACAATGCTAGAAGAAATCAATGAAGACCTAAACAAATGGAAAGGCATTCCGTGTTCATGGATTGGAAGACTAATTATCGTGAAGATGTCAGTCCTACCCAGATTGATTTATAGATTCAATGCAATACCAATCAAAATTCCAATAGCCTACTTTACAGAAATAGAAAATGCAACTACCAATTTATTTGGAAAAGAAAGCTCACCCAAAGAGCCAAAAGCATTCTAAAATGAAGAGCAATGTGGGAGGACTCTCACTGACTGACCTTGAAATTGATTACAAAGCTACAGTGGTCAAAACAGCATAGTATTGGAATAAAGATAGATACATTGATCAGTGGAATAGTCCAGAAATAAACCCTCACCTCTATGGTCAACTCATTTTTGACAAACCTACCAAGTCCATGTTAACAGGACAAAACAATCTCTTCAACAAATTGTGCTGTGAGAACTGGATATCCATAACCAAAGTAATGAAAGAGGATCCCTATCTCACTCCCTATACAAGAATCAACTCAAAATGGATCAAATACCTAAACATAAAAGCCAGGACCATAAAACTACTAGAAGAAAATATAGGGATCATCTTAAAGATCTTGTGGTAGGTGGTTTCTTGGACCTTACATCCAAAGCATAAGCAAAAAAAAAAAAAAAAGATAAACGGGACCTCTTCAAAATTAAATGCTTTTGCACGTCAAAGGACTTTGTCAAGAGGGCGAAAAGGCATCTGACTCAGTGGGAGAAAATATTTGGAAATCACATATCCAATAAGGGTTTAATATCCCTCATCTATAAAGAGATGCTACAGCTCATTAAAAAAAAAGACAACCCAATTTAAAAATGGGTAAAAGACTTGAATACACATTTGTCCAAAGAAGAAATACAAATGGAAAAAAAAAAACATGAAAAAATGTTCAACATCACTAGCGATTAGGGAAATGAAAATGAAAGCTACAATGAGATATAATTTCACACCTATAAGAATGGCTACTATTAAAAAGACAGAAAACTACAAGTGTTAGAGAGGATGTGGAGAGATATGAACACTTATTATTCACTGTTGGTGGTAATGTAGAATGGTACAGCCACTGTGGAAGACTGGTAGTTCCTAAAGAAGTTGAATAAAGACTTGCCACATGATCCAGCAATACAACTACTGGTTATATACCCAGAAGAAGTGAGAGCAGTGACATGAACAGACATCTGCACACTGTGTCCATAGCAGTGTTATTCACGATTGCCAAAAGATGGAAACAACTCAGGTATCCATCCACCAATGAATGGATAAACAAATTGAGGTGTATACACAAGGTGGAATACTATGCAGCTGTAAGAAGAAATGAAGTCATGAAGCACATGACAACATGGATGAACCTGGAGGACGTTTATGTTGAGTGAAGCAAGCCAGACACAAAAGGACAAATACTGTATGGCTATGCTTTTATGAACTCCATTTATTGTGTAATCTCATGGAGGAAATAACTTGAATATGGGTCACCAGAAAATATAATGAGGCTAGAGAACGGAAAGCTGAGGAAACTTGCGTGGAATTGGTAAAAAGTTTGTCTGTCAATTTCTGGAAATGAATAGAACAGGTGAAAGCCCAACATAATGTTTGTAACTAGCAGTGCTATTATATGGGTATGACAGTGGTTGAAGGGGAAAGTCTAAATTCATGCATAACTAGAAGGAAAGTTAAAAAATGTAACATGAGACTGTATAGCATAGTACAACCTCGTGAAATATGAGTATGGGTAATATTGCATATATAAGACTTTTTCTTTGAAACTGAACAAATGTATGTTAATGTTACAAGATGTTAATATCAGATAAAAAAAAAAACATATTATGCTAAGTGAAAGAAACCAGACACAAAGTACTATATATTCTATGATTCCATTTATATAAAATATAAATTTAAATCAATTTATAAAGATGGAATTAGATTAGTGGTTATGTAGGGCTGGGGAAGGATAGAGGGATTGAGAGGTGACTGCTAAAGGGTGTGGAGTTTTTCTTTTTGGGGTAATTAAATTGTTCTAAAATTTTTTGTGGTGATGAATGCACAACAGTGTGATTATACTAAAAGCCATTGATTGTACGCTTTGGATAGATTGTATGATATGTGAATATATCTCAATAAAACTGCTTCAAAAAAACTTAAGCATCTTCCCCCAGTATTTTCTGGCTGACTCACACCATTCTGAAGCCATCATTATGATTCAGGGACACTTGACACTGCATGAGAAAAATCATGAAGCTTTTTTTTAACAGTGATATGGAGAATTGCTGTCAGCATGGGTTTCCCCCTGAGCCAGGGCTCAGAGATGAGGTAGAATTCAAGGATGAGATATCAGGTAAATACAAATAGTGATGTCACCTTGGATGGGTGCAGCTCATTCTGCTCCCATTCTGGTTGGTGTCTGTTGGGTATGGACCTTTTGGGGCAATGGGGTCATCATAGCCATGGAATGTCCTTAACCCTAGTAATTGTTTCTTAGTTTTCAAATGCTCCTTTAACCTATAGACTTTGTGACCGGGACTCTTGTATTTAAGTGCAACAGCTCCTTTCTTTGTACTGATATTATAAACAAGTGGTTCTCAACCAGAGGTGATTTTTGTCCCCCCAAAGGATATTTGGCAATTCTAGAGACAGATTTGATCATCACAACTGGGGGTTGAATGTTACTGGTACTTAGTGGGGAGAGACCAGAGATGCTGCTCATGTTCCTACAATGCACAGCACAGCCTCCCTCAACAAAGAATTATCCAGCCCAGAAGAGCCATAGTGCTGAGATTGAGATTGAGAAACTGATCATTTCCCCAATAATGTCTCTGTTTCTTTTTAACAATAAGAATTATCTCAAAGCCTATATATCTATTTTGATAAAATAAATAGCATCCAGGTCAATAAAAGAACTATAAATGAAACTATTTATTCATAGATTCCAATGTAAAAAAATCTGAGACTTATTATTTCTTTAAGATTTATTTTATTGTATATTTATTTATCTCTTCCCATCCCCTTGTTGTTTGCACTTGCTGTGTCTGTTCGTCGGCTTTTTGTTTCTTTAGGAGGCACTGGGAACCAAACCCAGGACCTTCGATGTGGGAGGGAGGTGCCTAATTGCTTAAGCCACCTCTGTTCCCTGCTTTGTTGTGTCTCTGGTTATGTTTTTTCTCTTGTGTCTCTTCTTGCATCATCTTGTCACATCAGCTCGCCATCCTGCTCATCCTCTTTAGGAGGCACTGGGAACCTCTGCTCCCTTCTTTTGTTGTGTCTCTCATTATGTTTTTCTTCTTGTGTCTCTTGTTGCATCAGCTTGCTGCACCTGCACATCGTGCCAGCTCGCTGTCTTCTTTAGGAGACACCGGGAACCCATCTATGAACCTCCCATGTGGTAGGCAGGAGCCCAATCACTTGAGCTATATCTATTTCCCTGAGACTTATTATTATTATTATTATTTTTTTTTTTTTTAGTGATCTATGTTTTTTTTTTTTTATTATTATGGGTAAAAATCAAAATTCTCACAATACATACAAACATTTGCAAAATGATATATAAATACATATGCATATATGTGCATTTGCTTACAAAAATGTTGTTTATATATATATATATATATACATATATTTTAAGAGGTGCCCAGATTACCCAAAACACTACACGGAACCCATTGGGATTCCCACGTTGCCCACCTCCCACACCTCCCATCACATCCCACACAAACATCTCCCACAGTGTGGCCCACCACCCTCAATGAACTTACACATCCTGGAGCCTTGCCACCAACCATATACTACAGTTCACACTGTAGACCACACTCTCTCCCACTCAATTCTGAGTGGTGTGTGCTGATTTAAAATGGCCTACATCCGTTGCCACAACAGTACTCAGGACAACCTCCAACTCCCAAAGAAGCCACTGTATTTCAACTGCTCGTCCCCTCCCTACCCCAAAAGTGTCAAGTGGCCACTGGCTCCACCTCATTGTTATAATTTCTTGCATTGCTAGAATCACCATATGTGTACAACAGAATACTATCAAGTCCACTCTAGTCCATAGTTCTTCCCCCAATCCTGAGGGGACTGGGATGGTGATGTCCACTCCACCTCCAAGTGAGAGAGGGCTTATATCCCATGGATATGGTGAGTGGGATGATCCTGCCTGCAGATGCAGGCCCTCTCCATTCCCTGGGATGGCCATTTCCCATCGTTGTCTCCTCACCAGGTGACTTGGATGAGTCCATTGAGCTGTAGGGTAGGAGTTGCAGCTCCACCTAGATTTCATGCACACCTGGCACATAGGTAGGCGGGAGGCTCCAGTCTCTGGAAGTATACCTAAAAACTCCAGCATCGCATATAGGTTTGAATAGAAGGGACTGGTGAACCATGTGCAGGGAGGACTTATTTGAGTCTAATTCTGTCACTCTCAGGAGCACAGATTCCAAAATAGAACCCACTGATAAGGCATCCTGAGACTTATTATTTTTAAACTCCCTGATCTATATTTCTAGTTTATAAAATATGACAGTTACGCTTTCATCTTAAGTTCCATGAGTAATACATACACAATTGATCTTGCATTCTCTCTTTCTTACACATGAAATTAAAAAATCAAGGCATTAGTTTGGCAGACACATTACAAAGAGCATTATCTTTTCACAGAAAAAATGGACGACCTCACCAAGCAACTTTTTGAAGATGTGCAAAAGGAAGAACATCAAAGAATGTATGAAATCTAGTTGCCTTAAAGCTATCACTTCCTTCTCTCTCTGCTACTTTATTTTTTGCTTCTTAACTTACAGCTAGCAACTAGCTGTGAGCAGACCACAGATACACAAGTGCAGGGTGTGAATATTTTTAGGAGTCAAGAGGCATTGAGATCTGTGAAAGCTAAGTCCCTTGGTGTACACCTCTTGGACACTGCACAGATGCTATACAGGTTCTGGAGTGTCCAAAATGCCTTTTGCTGGATGGGCACAGTAGGCCGTTGGGAATTTCTTGCTTCCCCTATATTGCTAAGATGGTGAGGGGTTCAGAGACCACCACACCCTTTTCCTCTTCCATCTGGCAAGTCCAAGAATTGTGATTATTGCCTAAAAATAAACCTCCTCCCCTTCTCTCACCTATTGTACTTGCTGACTTGACTCCTGTCACAGAGAATACAGTATGTAACCCACCTCACAAATATCAAGGCAGGTCCCTGTGATCCAGTGCCGCACCAACCCCACCTTTCCTATCTCAACATCAAGCCCTTGCTTATATCCAAAGTCTCCATTCTGGGCTCCCCTTCTCTTACGGTGGCAACTCAAAGGTTTTTAGATCTCCAAGTTGGGGTGCTGAGAGGCAGGGCGCTAGGAAGAGGGAATGTCCTTAGCAAGTCTCTGTGGGGAGCTAGCAGGTTCAGGGCTGCTGGGGGCAGTAGGGTACACAGCTTCCCTGTGCAGATAGCAGGAAAGCCTGCGCCTGGGTGAGGAGGTAGGATCCGAAGATTTAGGGGAGGGGTGTCACAGAAGAGCTTTAACAGTTCACAAATGCATAATGTTTCATGATCAGACATCAGTTCTAAAATATGTATATTCAACTCAAGAACCTTGAAAAACTGATTTTCAATGAACTCTTAACTCTGGAAGGGGAGATGGGCTCTTGGCATCATACCACATGCTAGGGCTACTCAGGAGTGATTATTCCAAGCAGGGGCCTTGGAGAGCCAGGCTGAGGCCAGGTCACTTTGAGCTCTTTGGAATCCTAACCAGGCCAGTGCTGGACAGGCTGATGAAGAGAGTGGAACTCCAGGCTCTTTCTAGGCCCTGGTCTGGACTATTCCTTGGCCAAGTGACGGGATTTTGGTCCCCATCACAACCCATGAGAGGTATAGGTCACCTGCAGCGTGGGATGCTTTTCTGGCCAGCCAGGTTACAAGTCTCAGCTGCTTTTTACAGAAGACTTCCAGCTGAAGTTTGCTTCTTCAAAGGTATTTTACAACCTCTTAGAAGCACTATAGGTTTTGGGAAAACCTGGAACCAAAGTTTAAAAGTTTGTTAATATCTATGAAAGGAAATAAAAAATCTATTGGAAATATAGCTCTATTCCTGATTGTTTCCCTTTTTGCTATGAAAGCAAGTCATGCAATTGGTATGGTTGGATTGACAGCCCAGCAAGTAGAGCGATGATTTCATGAACTCATAGTGCTCCTAGGATGCCTTCACTCTGACTGGGCTACATTGGACTAGTCTAGTCATATATCACTATGCAACTATTTTCTTAGGCAATCGTCCTCTATTTAATTGAACAACCCTGTCACAAGAGATTGAGTTTGGATAGACATTTGGCCACCTGGATCCACTGCAGTTTATTCTAGAATTTTTGAAGAGCTAGACGTCTGGACATGTGAAATGACTGTATTAACCTGTTTAAAAACAAACCAAGCCCCTCCAGGATCCTTGGAACTGGGAACAGGCCAGGACTTGGCAGCATGTGCTGAGATCCTTGCTGAGGGAAGTGCCTTCTCCAGGGGACTGTATGGAACCAGGGTGGCTTCGGAATTACAGTGCCTCAGCCAGCTTTTTTTTTTTTTTTTTTAAGGTCCTGGGGCCCGGGATTGAACCTGGGACCTCATATGTGGGAAGCCAGTGAGCCAGTGCTCAGCTCAGCCACTGAGCCACATCGGCAACCCTGAGTTGTTTTTTTTGTTTGTTTTGCTTGTCGTTTGTTTTTTTGTTTTGTTTTTAGGAGGCACCGGAACCGAACCTGGGACCTCCCATGTGGGAAGCAGGCGTTCAACTGCTTGAGCCACAGCCACTCCTTGTCCGTAATCTTTGTAGAGCCACACTTCCCAGATCTGGATGTGTACCAAGTTGCTATTAAACTAGAGGACAGGAAGGACCTTATTTAGGTCCTAATTAAAGGCTTATTTGGGTCCTAATTAAGCTGTCTCCTCTTTTGCCCAATCTCTTCTCATTATTTTCAAAATGACATATTGTTCTAATTCAAACTAAAGACAATTCTAAATTAATTCTTTTCTTCTCTTCTTCCCTAGACTTCTAGAAAAAAGTTTTGAAGTGAAAACTCAGGATTATGAGAAGCAGATCTGGTCTTTGAAAGGAGAAATTAAAGCTCTGAGGAATGAGAAAACGCAATTGCAGCGTGACCTGGAGGAAGAGCGTCTCACTTCTAGTGGCTTGAAGGGGGAAGTGGCCCGGCTGAGCAAGCAGATGAAGGTAGGAGCCACTTCTCACTTTTAGACAAGCTCTTTGGCCAAGTATTTGACTTGTGTGAGAGATAGCAGTTCCAAGTTCCCGCGGGATCAGACAGCTTAGAGCATCCTTGGAAAGGCCAAAGACAAAACGACTCTGAACATTTACTCTAAGTATGAAGCCCCGAGTTGTCTTTGATTTAGCAATAATTGTTTTTTTACTATATATTTTAAAAGTCAGAATTCCAATTATTTGGAGGTTACATTTATATAGTTATTCAGACTATATGTGACCCCTTATTATATAATCCATCATGTTACATATCTATAAATACCTGTATTTAAATTAAATTACTTTATTATTAGGAACTTCCATTTAAACTATTATCAGAAAATCCACAAAAGCATCAATTATGCTTGGACAATCAAAGCTTAACTGAATTCCTTGCCTGACAGAAAACCCAATCTTGTGTGCTTGTGTGTTCTTACATTCTTTTTTTTAAAGGAATACTTGGGGCTTTTATTTTTATTTATTTATTTTTTTACCGGGAGGTCTGGGGATCAAACCCAGGTCCCTCCATATGGGAGACGGATGCCCACCATTTGCGCCACATCCATCCCCCTCCTTACATTCTTAAAATACAATCCAGAAAAATGTAAAAATTTCAGTGTAAAGTTGGAAAGTTCTTTAAGCTTTCATGTTAGTAGACTATTTATTAAGGTTATGAAAATATTCTCTGTAATAGTCTTGAAATAGCCTTGCATGGTTTCAAAGAGCTTTTGGAATCATGTCTAGGTAGCCACTGAATTTCATAGCAGAGCTGCCCATGTTCTCTGGGTCCAGGTTTCCTATTGTTTAAAATTAGGGGATTGGACCAGATGAGCAGAGAGGGTCACTTTCAGCCAGATATTCCTGGGACTGCTTCATTCTTAGCAGTAACTTAAGACTGATGTCAACTAGTAGCTGTCGTATGTCTTAAGTTCCGGCGACCCTATGGCTGCACTTGGAGTAGCTCACCAGTAGATGTCACTCACATTCTCTTTTGTAGCTGAAACTGTGGTCCACACTCCAGCATGGTATATTAAAGGAGATAAGCCTGGTCTTCAAAGAAAAGAAACCCATTATTATCAAGTTATATGTGTATAATCAATCTACAAAGCATAAGTAAATATAAATGCGACTTTGAACATTCACTGAACCATTACAAAGAAGAGCGGGCTTTTAGGATTGGATAGTTCTGAGTCCATCATTTAACCTTTAAGCACCCTCAGTTTTCTGATCTATAAAAGATCCATCTACCCATCTTATAGGCCTGATATGAAGATTAGGTCATGTATGTAAAATACTCTGTAAATGTCAGTTGGACGCCCTTTCTACTCTCAGTGGAAACGGAAGCTATAGCTCTTAAATACTCAGTGACCGAGAAAATCTCAAGGAGGGGTTATCACTCCTGCTTTCCCTGAAAGCCTCCATATCTCCCTTAGCTACAATAGCTCAGACCTGTGGTCCTGACTCAGGCCGAGCTGGCCAGGTGTGTGGAAGGTAGTAAATGTCCTCTCCCCCATCACCAGAGCTGCCCTCAGGGGGAGGAAGGTCCCCAGGCCACCCCAGCCAACTCCCAGAACTCCTGGGCATGCCCTGTCTCTGCGCGGCTCCACAGCTGCACCTGGCTGGAGCAAAACCCAGTTATGAAGGTGCCAACTTTGCCTACATCTTCTTGCACCCAAGATTTTATTATCCAGTGAAAGAGAATTTTAGCCCCTGTGATTTTACGTCTTTTAGTTCCCCCCACCCCTGCCAAGCCTGTAGTGAGTAGGGTTTTTTCCCCCTTTATAAGGTAGGAAGCTAATTCTTTTGATATAACCAGGTAGATGTGGGAATAAATAACAGCATTTTGAGTAGATAAGCAGGCTTTGAGGCCAGGCTGTATGGACAGTAATGGTTTAGCATGGTTTAACCAAGAACCCACTGTGGGGACCTTTCGTAGATACACAGCAGTGCGACAGTGCTCCCTTTGTCTGATGTAAATAATAACAGCTGTTTTTTCTTCACCTGACTGGATCATTGCGTGATACAGACAATCTCTGAGTTTGAAAAGGAGATTGAACTACTTCAAACACAGAAGATAGATGTGGAAAAACATGTGCAGTCACAAAAACGCGAAATGAGAGGTAACAGAGATATGAGTCGCTTAGTCCTTGGGGTGAAAACTGAATTTATCATAGGTGTGTCGCTGCTAAGGAAAGATAACCTTTGATTGGCATGAGACTGGTTGGTTAGCTGGTTGGTTGCGTATCCAGTAGGTTAGATAGCTAGTTGATTGAATAGCTAGTAGATTACTTAGTTAACTGGTTTGTTGGAGAGCTGATGGGTTTGTTAGTTAGCTGGTTGGCTGGATAGCAGGTAAGTTGATTGGCTGGTTGGTTGAATAGCTGGAACTTTAGTTAACTGATTGGTTGGTTAGCTGGAGACTGTGTGTGAGGCTAGAGAACTGGACTCTAAAAAGGGAAGAGGAGGAAAATTATGCAAAAATGTAATTTATACTGGCAATGACTTTTCTTTTCAGAAAAGATGTCAGAGATCACAAAACAATTTCTCGAAAGCTATGACACTGAAGATGTAAGAAGCAGGTAACCATGTTTGCATTATGAAACATTTTAAAACAAGTAAAAATGAGAGAGATGATAGGTTTTCTTACCCTCCCTATTTTCCAGGCTTTCTGTGGAAGACTTGGAACATTTAAATGAGGATGGAGAAATTTGGTTTGCTTATGAAGGACTAAAGAAAGCAACACGGTTAGATATTTCCCTTGGGGTTCTTTTTATTTTTCAGAGATGTTTTGACCCAAGAAGCCATAGACATACTATTGGAAAGTCAAAAACTTGTCTTATATAGATTTGGGACATAAATTCCTTACAGTAGAATTATCTAATAACTACTAGAAAGATTTCTCTGAAAATTAAGAATCAATTTAGTAATGAAGAGCAATCTCTTTATAGGAAAAATCACCTAGTAATTAAATCTATAGTCTATGCAGTGAAGACTGATGATATCAAATAAGTTGGCCAGATATAGATACAGATATAGATATAGATATAGATAGATTTAAATATTTAAGGGGTTTGATGCATACTTTTAAGTGATTAAGAGAGTAAAAATGTAATTTTAATAACTCCTAAAATAAATTTCTTTATCCTTACCTGCATGTTAATATCTTACAATGCTTCCTGGTTGGCTAGAAGGGTTTTATAATGACGCATCCCTAACTCCATAGCCTGTGACTATATGGACATAAATACACTTTATGTAGTTAATGCAGGGTTCTAACTGTGGGTTTAGTGACTGCTACACACGTACACGGGCCCAGTCATCAACACAGCAGAATACCAACTGGGTGCTTAATTTCTTGACCCCTCCTTTAACAGCGTTTTGGAGAGTCATTTCCAGTCCCAAAAGGATTGCTATGAAAAGGAGATTGAAGCTTTGAACTACAAAGTGGTTCACCTAAGTCAAGAAATCAACCACCTGCAGAAATTATTTAGAGAAGAGAATGACATCAATGAAAGTATCCGTCATGAAGTTACCAGGCTAACCTCAGAAAACATGGTATGATCTCAGTAACGGGCCCTGGTTGTGGCCATCATCCTAGAGATATTATTCATTGGTGGGGTAAAATTCGCTCTCTTGGAAGAAAAGCGATTGATATAAAATACATTTTCCAGGAGTCAAATAACTGGATCCGAAGATAAAACTATAAAATTGCCCCAGGCTAGAAAGTACCTTTCTTTGAACATATTTGTTTCCTATAGGCTGGGTCCAAAATTTGTGATTTTTTTGTGTGTGTTTGAGCATGTATGTTTAACTCTAGGCCTCACCCAATTGTAAAATGACAAAAATATGAAGGTAAAAAGGGTAGCTCTCAAGAAGGGAGTACACTCAAAAGTCGGTCCATCTCCGCCTGTTCTGGATCTCACCTTGTCAAAAATCTTCCTTCCTTCCGTGCTGCTAGTTCTTTCCCTTTCTTCTAACACATTCCTACTGGCATGGAGGAATATTTTAGGAATCTCCTCACCTAAAAAGCACCCCTTTCTAAGCCCCACTCCCCTTGAAGCTACCACCCCATTTCTTTGGTGAGCTGGCCAGATATCTTAAAGCCCATTTAACTGTGCTTTCTCCCCACCCCTCCCGCTTGCTCGGCAGCTACTCTATTCTGTCATGTGCCCCTACCACTAACTGAATCTGCCTGGACACAACTAAACACAGAAGGTTCCTTTTCACCCTCTTACTCAGTCTCTCAGTGGCCTTTGATGAAGTTAATCACTTCCTCTCCTTATTGAACACACTGCCCTCTTGGCTCCCAGGACACCGTATTCTCCAAGTTTCTTTATCCCACCTCACTGGCTGCTCCTTCTCAGCTTCTTTGCTATCTCCTTCTCTTCTGCCTAATCTAGAAGTATTAGAAAATCCCAGGGCTGTGTCACCAGGTGAGGCGGCATGGCCCTAGGGCACAGCAGACACATGGTATGGTAGTTCCGGACTGCCATGTCTTACTTTATTCCTTAGGTGAAACTTTAATGAGGAATTTGCAGGGAGATCCAATTGTGCAATCAAACATGTATTCTTCATTTGGACTTCAGAGGCACAGGTGTATTTATAAACTTGGACAACAGAAAATGTCTGTACCTAACTGGGTGTGGAAGTGATGGGCAAGTATACAGCTAGACAAGGACAAAGGATTGGGAAACATACTGGACAATTTTAGACTTCTGGTAACTAAGTGGTGCACAGCCTGGAGTTTAGAGGCAGCTGTGGGACCTCTTCAAGACTGATTTTCCTGTCTTCCATGAGCAAACAATTCTCTGGGTCTGGACCAAGGAGACTGGCTGTCATTTCCTCACAGCACAGGGTGATATCCATCACCCCTCCCTCAACTCAACATATGAGTCCCATACACCCATACAGGGTGTACGCTGTTCTCTCCAGGGAGACCTTGGTGATATTTTCAGGGGGTGTACCTGTGTGGGAATCATGCCTCTGAGTATTCTGGTTTCTCGTGTGACCATGTAAGTCTTGAAGTAAAAAACATAAAGCCAGTTCAGTCTAATGTCTTAGCCAGTCTTCTTCTTCTTCTTCTTTTTTTTTTTTAAAAGATTTTTATTTATTTATTCATTTATCCCCCCCTTGCTGCTTGTGCTCACTGGGTCAGCTAACCACGCCGTGCGGGCGGGCTTGCCTTCACCAGGAGGCCCCAGGAACCGAACCCGGGGCCTCCCATATGGTAAACGGGAGCCCTACTGATTGAGCCACAGCCGCTTCCCTCCAGTCTTCTTCTTAAACTATTCCACTAGACATATGACCCATGGGCTAACCCCTGGACAATTTAGTGTGCTTCTGAGTAGTTCCAAGATTTTAACATTCATAGATGAACGTGTTTTCTATTCTGATGTTCCTAATTCTGCTCTAAAGATGATCCCAGATTTTAAACAGCAAATTTCAGAACTGGAGAAACAGAAGCAAGATCTTGAAATCCGCCTAAATGAACAAACTGAAAAAATGCAAGGTAACTGAAACCCTCGTGAACCTGCCTTTAGAAAATGGTTTCCTGTATCCAGGAAATGACACAGGAAAGTCATCTTACCGCGGGGCCGGCAGAGAACATAATTGTGAGCAGTGGGCTGGGAGGGGGAGCAGTAAGGTGGACAGGGCTGGAGATAGTGCACCCTTTTAATGGGCACAGCTACCTCTGAGCCCTTGGTTGTTAGCAACCAGGCCCCAGTGTTACTAGATATTCCTGTTTTTAAAGAAAAAAAACAGGAATCTAGATTTTTATGTGAAATATCACAATTCTAAAATATTGGTTTAAAATTTTTTAAAGCATTGTTCAGACCAAATAAAACCTAATTGCTGGATACAGTTTAGGGCCTCTGATAACTGAAAATAAGACCAAACCCAAACAGAATGCTATGATGTGGCCACCAAAGTCATGCTATTTCTTCTCAATATAGGAAAACTGGAAGAATTGTCTACTCAGTTGAATCACAATCGTGAAGAGGAAGGGACGCAGAGAAAGTAAGTGCTAACATATATGTCCTCAAGTTCCTGCTCATGTATTGTTGTTCTTTTCTGCAGTTGTGGGAGATACCAAGATATGTTATTAAGCCAGAAGATCAAGGTAACGATTACTGTGCATGATATATTGCACAGTATATTCAAGTGGAAAAAAAGAGAAATACTTCTGTGTGTGTAATTATAAATGCATGCACTGTCTGTGGGAGAATGTATAAATAACAAAGCATTGTTGCCTCCCGTGAGGGTAACTGGATAGCTGACACACAGCAGGGAAGGAGACTTTCTTTCACTGTATACCATTTTGCATCTTTGGAATGTTGTACCATGTGCATGAATTATCTATTTTAAAAATCTATAAAATATGATTGTGTGAGAGAGAACAGAGTTGTCTCTCTTAGGAAGACCATTTAGGGTAAGACTTAAAAATAAGCAAATACACATATATGCATATATATTTATATATCATTTTACAAATGTTTGTATGTATTGTGAGAATTTTGATTTTTACCCATAATAAAAAAATATATATATATATGTATATATATATATATATAACATTTTTGTCAGCAAATACACATATATGCATATGTATTTATATATCATTTTGCAAATGTTTGTATGTATTGTGAGAATTTTGATTTTTACCCATAATAAAAAAAAAAAAAAAAATGTGAAGGTTCAGCATAAAAACGTCATAAATTTCTCTTCTGATAATTATCTTGTTATAATTAACCACAGAAACCTGAAATAATATAATCAATTAGGTATTAACTATTTCCATCCAATATTCTGACTGCTAATAAAGTCAACTCATGACCATTCAAAAAAAAAAAAAAAAAAAAAAATCCATGTTGATAAGTGAATACTCTTGTTCCTTGGAAAGTACAGGGCAGTATTAACCGTTCAAGGAGCATGATGTATATATATAACCCTCAAGTATTCAGAAAACGTATTGATAAATAGAAGGCAGGCAAATGGACAGACAGACAGGTAGATAGAATGATATGGGAAATGTGGCAAAATGTTAAACTTGGTGGATCTGGGGGGAAGGGGTATGGTAGAATTCTCTGTATGGGATTTGTATTCTTTTTGCAACTCTCCTATAAGTTTAAAAGTATTCCAAAGTGAAAAATTACAACAAAAAAAATCCATGTTGATAGCGAATCTTCATTGCTAATCCCTCCAAATTTATATCTTGACCAGTAAAGGGGCTGGTGCCCTGGTGGAGCCTTAGGAGGAAAATGTTCTGTTTTGCCACCAACTTGTTGAGACACTTAATTTTCCAGAACAATAAATGGACACTCCACATCCAAGAAGGCATTTTTCAGTCATGTGGCTTTATCAGTAGGATGAGGACCCAAAATAGTAGGGAAGTGGTGAGGTAGCATTTTGTAGTTCTTTTGATGGATGCCCCTCTTCGCTTCTCTCCCATCACTGGCTTTCTGAGGGTCAAGACCCCTGGCTGTTTACAAAGGGGATAATCCCTAGGCTGTTGGCGATTAGATGTCCCCTGGGAGCAGGGAGGGGGTGTAGGTGGGTTGGGGGCAGGAATATCTTACGTTAAAGAGGCTGGAGCAGCCCGTGGAAGATTTCCTGTCCCTATCAACCCTTGTGTCTTTTCATCCTCCTTCAAGAACTTCCCTATTCTGGTACAATTTGTGTTACATATATATAAATTGGCCAAAGTATTTTTCCATCTTTGGAAATGACCATGAGTGACTTCTCCATGATGGTCAAGCCGATTCCAAAACTTTCTTTATTCTTTTCTCAGAACCATAGAAGCCCAAAATGAACTGCACACCAAAGAGAAAGAAAAGCTGATGGTTAAGAGTCAAGAAATGCAAGAGGCCAGTGACCACTTGAAGAAACAATTTGAAACTGAAAATGAGGTCAAGAGTAGTTTTCTGCAGGAAGCGTCTCGTCTCACTATGGAAAACAGGGTGAGACAGTTTTGAGCTTGCTGATAAATGACTGTGTGCAGATGTCATTGAAAGGGCACACGTGCCACCCACAACTTACAAGGAATAGAGCTAGACTCAAGCCACCTTCCAGCAGAGCAGCCCATGTCCTTCTCTCAAAAGGCAGTCGCTCTCTGAGGTTGGAGCCCACTGGGGGAGTCGGGTTCTTACACATGCAATAGGGTGCAGGGGGGATGAGAGGGGACGAGCAGGGGCAGGGCCGTGGCTCCTGAGCACCTGTGAGAGAGGAAGGTGCCCTGGTTGGGAGCACACCGAGCATCACAAGGCTGATGTGTGAGCATTTCTCCGAGCAAAACCTTCCCCGTGTAAAGGCCCAGGCTTTGTTCTGGGCTGTGGTCCTTCCTCCTGTTTCTAGATTCAAAATGTTCTTCTACAAAGTGATGATGACAGTAGATGGCAGACTTGTAAAATGTTAAAGTCTTAACATTTTAAATTCCTTTGCCAAAATGAAACTTGGCAACTCTATTTCAGTCCCCAGCAATTATTTTGAAATTGTTAAGGTATGTGAGACCCACAAGACTGAGAAGCTCTGCAGTAGTGTGAAGGGCACGTCCCTGGGAGGCAGGACATTCTCAGAGCCCTGCTGGGCCTGGAAGCCTCCAGGTCTGCGCCGAGCCAGGGCAGGGCTCACTGGGCAGGTCGGCAGGTACGTGCCCACACGCCCTTCTCCCCGCTGCCAGGGCGCTCCCACCTCCCATCTCACAGGAAAACAGCGATATGGTAAAATCATATTTTGTCATGTCAGGATTTAACTTTGAAGAGTAATTATATCTAAAAAGAGGAGCCCAGGGAGTTTAGCATTTAATAGAAAGTAACAAATACCAGTCGGTGGCTCATAGGCGATGGCCATCTTTTTTGCTGTGAGTACAACTTCCTCAGACAATTGGATCACAGATCATGCCTGCCTGCTGTCCCTGTGTGAGGGGCTGCCCCCCCCCGCGGCTGTGGCTCAGTGCATGTCCCTGGACTCTCCGTGGCAGCCAGAGGGAAGCCAGAGTATCTGTGGGTGGGTGATGCGTGTGCCACGTGCTGTCCCGTGAGTCCCTTCGCCCTCCAGGTGTGAGCGTATGTCTCTGACGAGCCCTGTGGGGTGTGCACTTTGTGGCCGACACCCGGGGGAGCATGGTGAGGTCCTGCGCAGCACCCTCCTCCTCTGCCCTAAGCGCCCGGCTCTGTTCCTAGGTGAGGACAGGCCAGCCCTGTTTCCTCTGCAGTGCACAGAGCTGGGGACAGTCACATCTATGTGGTCCTTTCAACAGACTATTCCTGAACCAATGAGAAGCCTCAGTGTTGCAAATGAACAGGTGAATGTGCAAGAAAAGGATATAATTTCTCTGTGTTAGGTGGTTTACTGTGCCTGCCACTGCATGACTTGATCTGTATAATTTTCTTAGGGCCACCATAACAAATTACCACAAACTGGGTGGCTTAAAACAACAGAAATTTATTCACTCACAGTTGTGGAGGACAGAAATCTGAAATCAAGGTGACAGCAGGACCGCACTCCCTCTGAAGGCTCTAGGGGAGAATCCTTCCTTGCCTCTTCTGCTTCTGGTGGATCCTGACATTTCTTGGCTTGTGGCTGCATCACTCCAATCTGTACGTCCATTTTCACATGTCCTTCTCTCTGCGTTTCTCTGTGTGTCCTTTTCTGCCTCTTATAAGGACACTGTCAGTGAATTTAGGGGCCCTTCCTAATCCAGTATGATCTCATTTCAATCCTTAATTTGCAAAGACCACATTCTGAGGTTCCTGGTGGACAGGCATTTTGGGGGGACACTGTTGAACCCACCACATGATTCTTTGAGTCAAGGAAAATCCTTATTTTAAAAAAAAGGAAAAAAAAACTTTTAATCATCATCTCACCCTTATCAAAGAAATTCAAAGTTAAAATTAGATATTATTTTTGCCTCTAAAGTGACCTTATGTGGCTGGTAAAAACATCTTGAAATGGGCACCATCATATGTGCTTGCTGGGAATATAAATTCACATAAACTTTCTGGGGGTGACTTATATCATGAACCTTTGAAAAAGTTTGTCTCCTCTGACTCAGTAATGCAACTTCTAAGATTCTATCCTGAGTAAATAAAGATTTTTGCTCAGAATGTTCTTCATAGCGTTATTCATCATAAAAAAAAAAAAGAAAAGAAAACAAAATGGGGACAGATTAAGTTATTGTATAACATGATTCAGACATTAAAATGACAGCCTGGATATATAATCATGACATGAGAAAATGTCTGCAATATAATTAGAGAAAAATATAGGATTTAAAACTTACATGCAGTAATGGTCCCAATTTTACAAAATTTATTTGTACCATATTAGAAAAAAAGGTAGGGATGAAATAAATCAAAATGTGAAGAGTAGTTTCTTCCAGGTTATAGTCATAGAGATGTACTGTCAGATAGCTCGAATTGGAGGGAAGAAGCTGTACCCATACTTACACTCACACTTGTAAGGTCAGAGAAAGTTCCTGGTGTGTTTAGCCAGGCACCCAGAGCTGTAGCAGAGGAGAGGTGGCCACACAAAGTGGGAGTGGCCTCGAGAGTCCCCAGGAGCACGCAGTGGCAGTGACTCTCCCAGTGGGTCTTGCTGGATCTGAGAAGCCCGATTCCTTGCTGTGCCAAAGCCCTTGGAACCCAGGAAGGACCTAAACACTCTGGGCCCTTTATAGGCGATAGTTATAGGCATCCGGAGCTCTCCCAGTCCTTGAGTCAAATTCAGCATTACCAAGACCACCTCCTTTCTGAGAAGGAAAGGCAAAGCCAGGGACCACCAGCTTCTAATATCCAGAGAGCCCATTTTCCCAGAGAGCCCGTTTTCCCACCTTGATTTTTTTCAAATTCTGTACAATAGGCATTGCTTTATTTTAAAGGAAAAATAGATCAAGAAAAATGTGGGATATACATTTGAATATACGTGGAATATTATTCAACCATCTCTTGGTTCACCTGGTTGTTAAAATAAATACCACACAAGGGCAGGAATTTCTTGGCTCCCAGTTTCAGAGGCCAGAAGGCTTGCTTCCTCCCAGCATTGGTAGTGGTATGGCTAGCTGGCAAACCTTTCTCTGCTGAGTTCTGCTGACTTCTGGCTTTTCCCTGTGGTCCTCTCTAATGATGTCTGAATTTTATCTTGTAAAGGACTCCAGAAATCCAGATTAAAGCCCACCCTCATTCAGTTGCACTATGCTATAACTAAAACAGCATCCCCAAGAGAGCCTATCTGCAACAGGTTCACACCCACAAGAATGTGGAGTAAGATATTAATAACACGTGTCAAGTTGGGTACATAATTCAATCTACTACAAGCCATAAAAATAAATGAAATATTGCTTCATGCTGCAACATGAATGAACCTTGAAAACATCCTGCTAAGTCAAAGAAGTCAGTCACAGAAGGCAACATATTATATTATTCCATTAAACTGAAATGTCTAGAATGGGCAAATACATAGGGATAGAAAACATATTTGTGGTTGCCAGGGGCTAAGGGGGATGGGGAGATTGAGGGATGCAGGCTGGGATTTGTGTTTCTCTTGGGGGTGATGAAATTGATCTAATATTGATTGTGGTGATGGTGGCATAACTGTGAATATACTGAAACCCATGGAATTGTACACTTTAAATGGGTGGATTGTCTGTATGTGAAATAAATCTCAATAAAGCAGTTACACAAAAATAGATTAAGATGCTTCTAAGTTTTGATTTCTGTAGGATCTTGAAGAAGAGTTAGACATGAAGGACAGAGTGATTAAAAAACTACAAGATCAAGTCAAGACTCTAACCAAGACAATTGAAAAAGGTAAGAGAAATAATATTCACTTCTCTTTCTTTTGAACTTTCAGCTAAGGTTAAAAAAAAAAAAATTTGAAGTATTTATTTCCTTATGTGGTCCAAAGCCTTAGAAACCCAAAGGAATGGTTCTCAACTGGTGGGGTTTAGGGCCCAGTATGGGTTAATGGCAAGATTCTTTGAGGCAGGAACACTGCTCACCACTCATCAGATAATACCAGAGATGTCCATATAAATGTAAGAGACGTCCTATAATGAATACTTTTAACCTCTTCCTCTTTTAGTGTCCTTTTTAAAAAATGAAACCATGAACAAGTTTAAAAATTGACTGCTTTGATGAATTTGCCACACTAATGAAGGATGTTATTTATGTGGGAGGGTATAGGAGGTATGGGGAGCAGGGCATATGGGAATCCCTATATTTTGGGTGTAACATTTGTGTAATCTAAGTATCTTTTAAAAAATTTTTTTTGATAAAAAAAATAAAAATAATAATGAACACACAAAAAAATTGACTGCTTTGAAATTCACCTTCTCTCAGTTCCATAGGACCAATATTTTTATTTCTATTAGAAGAAAGAAGTAGAGAACTAAGGAGTCAGACAGTTAGTCCTGAACGTGGACTGAACTTCACACATGAAGTGTCCTCATGAACCCCTGTGAAAAGGACCCTGGCCTTTCTTTCCTTTGTTTGCTTCTGTGTCACCCAACTTTACTTGTGTTCTGCCCTCTTCTAAAACTCTTCACTCTTGTTCCCTATTGCTTCTTGCTCTTTCTCGCAGCCTTTCTTGCTAAGGCTGTCTACTCAACTATATGTTCCTTTTTCCATATTCATATTTTGAAGATCTCCTTTATTCTTTCTTATTCAAATGGCACCGCAAATTTAAAACATCCAAAACCAAACTGATCTTTCCCCTTCACTAAATAACGTTCATGCACTCCCTCAAGGCAGGGAACAATCTGTTCTTCCACCTATCCACCCCCACTTGTATGCCCATCGTTGGAATGAATGAATGACTAGCATCCTTACGTAGGGACTGCCAAATCCACACTGCAGGCCTCAGTTCTTTTCCGGAGTCCCAGTCCCCTTTCCTCTAAGACTACTTCCTTTCTATAATCATCTCTAACTCAAGATGTCTATATCCAAACACATCAGCCTCATTTGTCCCTCCCTGAATTTGTTATCTATGGTCGTGTAACAAATTACCCCCAAACTTAGCAACTTTTAAAATAACAAACATTTGACAAACACTTAGCAGTTTCTGAGGTTCAGGAATCCAGGAGCAGCTGAGCTGGATGGTTCTGCCTCAGAGTTGCATCAAGTTGTCAGCCAGAGCCATGGCCTCAGAAAGCTTAACGGGGCCAGAGGATCTACTTCCACGATCCCTCACATGGCTGTTGGCAGGAAGCCAGTTTCTCTTGAACACTTTGTAGGCACTATCTTCTAGAGTCCCTGCAGGGAACAGACCCAGAAACAAGTTAGCACACTCAAGGGGACCCAAAGTATGGTGTCCCTATCAGGTATTTCTGCTTCACTATTGTTATTCCCAGTGCAGATGCAATTTACCAATCGGAAGTAATCTTTACCATAAGCAGTGTTGCTTAAGAAAACAGCTAACATTCTGCCTTTATCAGTCTTCAGGGGAGAAGAGCTAGCAGGTTTACAGGACAAATGCTCATGCAGTAGTGAGAGTGTTTTGTTGATCCTTTACCCATGCTATCTTTGTTTTCAGCCACCAGAGCCTGCTCATTTTTTTGGTACAGCTGGAATGACACCTCCTACACAAAGCCTGTTTCAACATCTCCAGCCCACCTCTGCATGAATTCTCATGGCGGCTGTATTAGTTTCCTTTTGCTGCTGTAACAAATTGCCACAAACTAAGTGGCTTAAAACAACACAAATTTAACATCTTACAGTTCTAGAGGTCAGAAGTCTTAAATGGCTTTCATTGGACTAAAATTAAGGTGTCAGCAGGACTTGTTCTTCCTGGAGGCTCTAGGGAAGAATCCGTTTCCTTGCCTTTTCCAGCTCTTCTAGAGGCCACCTCCATTCCTTGGCTCCTGGGCTCCTTTTTCCATCTTCAAAGTCAGCAACCTGGCATCTTCAAAATCTCTCTTCCTCTGTGACCTCAGCTTCTGTCATCATAGCTCTTTCTTTCTGTATGGATATGAATCTTTGGGGGGCAGCAAATGGACTGTGGTTCCCCAAAGATGTTCATCTCCTAATCCCTGGAACCTGTAAATATATTACCTTATATGGCAGAAGGGATTTTGCAGCTGTAGTTAAGGATCTTGCCGTGGGAGATTATCCTAGATCATCCGGGTGGGCCCAATGTAATCACAAGGGTCCCTATAAGAGGGAAGCGGGAGTGTCAGAGGAAGGAGATGTGATGAGAAACCGAGATCAGGGTGATGTGGCCATAAGCCAAGGAATGCACAAAGCCTCTAGAAACTGGAAAAGGCAAGAACAGATTCTCCCCTATAGTCTCCAAAAGGAATGCAGCCCTGCTGACACTTTTTTTTTTTACTTTTAATTTTGAAATACTTTCAAACTTACAAGACAGTGACAAAAATAATGTGAATCCCATACAGAGAACTCTGACATTCCCTTACACCTCCAAATACCCAGATCACTTAGATCTACCAATTTTAACATGTTGCCACATTTGTTATTTCATTCTATCTGCCTATCGAATCCATCTTTTTGTCTGTTTATCTACTTATAAATCTATTTTCTGAAAACTTGAATGTAGGTTGTATATCTTATGCTCCTTGAACTCTTTATACTGTCATGTACACTGCTGGGGACAAAGATATTCACTCATGTAACTACCTTAAGTGCAGTTATCAAGTTCAAGAAATTTAACATTGCTATAAAGCTTACAGTCTATATTCCAATTTTTTCATATGTCCCAATAGTGTCCTTTTGAGCCTTTCCTCCTCCTTTATTAGATCCTGTCCAGGATCATGTATTATATTTAATTATCAATGCCTCTTTAGTTATTCTTTTCTTTTAATTGCAGGAACATATACACAGCAAAACTTTCCCATCTCAACTACTCCCAAGAATACCATTCACTGGGATTAATCATGTTCTCAGTGTTGCAGTACCTTCACTACTCTCCCTTACCAAAACTTTCCCATCTCCCAAACAGAAATTCTATACCCTATACAATAAAGTTTTAATTTATCTCAAAACCACAGGAGTTTATGTGCAAACCAGTCAGAATGGGGTGGAAGGAGATGGAATAGTCTATAAAACCTGTGAAAGTTGTGTTGCATGTGTGTGTTTAACTGTTTGCCTTTGTCTACAGCCAATGATGTACACTTGTCTTCAGGACCCAAGGAGTACCTTGGAATGCTGGAATACAAGAGGGATGATGAGGCCAAGCTCATTCAAAACCTCATTCTTGGTATTGAAGCCTGGAACCCTGAATTCCTGCTTTATCTTTGAGAACTTAAACATCAGTCAATGTCATAGACCTAAGAGGGGAAAGTCCCTTCTCCTTTATCTTTCCCCATTGCTTCTTCTTGCCCAGGGCTTCTTAGCCTCAACACTATTGATATTTTGGACCAGACAATTCTGTGTTGTGTGGGAGCTTGGCATTTTAGGATATTGAGCAACATCTCTGGTTTGTACCCACTAGATGCCAATAATAATTCCTAGTCATGACGATATTAAAAAATGTTCCCCGAGGGTCAAAATCACCTCAGCTGAGAACTACTAAACTTTCCCCAAGTCTAATCATAAAGTCAGCAAAGGAGACATCTTCTCATCTTTGTGTCTTAGCCCAAGAGCCATAATGGAAGTAATTATGGCTTCTGAAACTCATTTGCCTTCTGCTGATAAATTTATTTGTAAGCAATATGATGAGAGCTCCCTGGCCTTGCCTCAGTTACAGGATTATCCCAGTGTGCACGCTCAAGGCTGGGTTGTCTTAAGACCTAATATTACTAGACCATCTTCTCCATGATCTTCTTCATAGTTCCACAGAGGGAGAGGGGAAAGCTGCCTCCCTATCAGCTGGTCCCAAAATCTCATAGAAAACCAATGTGTAGCCTTACTTCTTTTTTTTCCAAGTGATCCCCCTCAAGCACATAAGTATCCTTCCCCTTTCCTTTCTCACACACAGGGTGCACAGCTGGAGGCCTCTTCTTTGTTTTCCTGTCTCAATGGAACCAAGGGGGCGTCTTCCTTTGTTACCTCAACTTTTTCTATAAAGAGTCCCTCTCCTCTTCATCCCCACTCTGCATCTCTCGGCCATTCTTTTCTACCCAGGAGCCAGCAAGTTCTTTTCTACAGGACCCTTGTGTACCTATTTAACCTATTCAGGGCAGGTTCATATTACCGCTGAGGTCATATTCAGTCTTCATCAAAGTGGCTGGGATGGGGATGTATGGAACTGGGGTTCCTTTCCTACATTGGAGCTCTGAAGTCCAAGGACTCTGCACCATAGAAGAGTACAAATTCTGGCTTTTACTAGCCTTATAAAATGTAGAAAGTACTTCGCAAATGAGGAATAAGAGAAGCAGTGGCATCTGCTGTTTTCAACAAGGAAGGAGCCAGATTGAATTTCTTAAAGAGAAAAGAAATCCCTATGTATTCAGGGGCTTTATCAACTCAGAAAAGCAAACACCCCACCCCCCCGCCTCATTGTTAGAGGCTCCTTAGGAAAAGAGCCGACCTGTCAACTCTAATACGCATTGGCTCTCTCTGCTCCAGACTTGAAGCCCCGCGGCGTGGTGGTGAACATGATGCCCGGCCTGCCGGCTCACGTCCTGTTCATGTGTGTGCGCTACGCAGACTCCCTAAATGATGCCAATATGCTGAAGTCCCTCATGAACAGCACCATTAATGGCATCAAGCAGGTGGTTAAGGTAAGACCTGCCTTTGACATTGGCCCTTGGTGCTGTGTCTACTGTAGGAGCACCTTTGCCCATCCTTAGCCTCCAGTCTTTGGTGAACCATGGGATTCCTCAAGTCAATTTGAGGCCCAAGCAGTGAAAGAAGCCAAGCTCTGAGAGAAAGACAGGTTAGGCCAGGGATCCACAAGCAGTGGATTAGAGCTGCCAACACGCCTCAAAGCCTACCGGCAAGACTACAACCAGGTAGCCACCACCACCGCAGTGCCTGTGTCCTCAGGTCTGCGTTTCCCAGCTACAGGGGATGCATGCTCTATTGGTGTAACAGGTGTGGAATGATGAAGAATGGAAAGGACTAAAAAAAGTACTCATTTGTTTCCTTGGCATTTATATAGTTCTCTCTTCTAAAATATATTATATGCTTTTATTCCCAGCCCAGAAATGAAAATGAACTATGCATTAGTTATGTTAGCTACTTAATAAGTCTAAGCTACTATGGCAGAGAGAGACCCTCCCTCTTCGCACAAAATACAGTGGCTTAACCTGGAGGACATTATGTTGAGTGAAGCAAGCCAGACACAAAAGGACAAATACTCTATGAATGCATTACTATGAACCAAATATATTGTGTAATATATTGTTTGACTAAAAAAAAATTATATGTATACATTACATATAATTGAGAAATGTATATATTTATTCATCTGTGGGAAAAAAAAATAGAGTGGCTTAAAGAGATGGAGGAGTTTTCTTGGCTTAAAACCGCCCCATTGTGAGCCATCCATGTGGGAGGGTGACTCTGCTCTACACAGTCATGCAGAGACCCAGGTTCTTTCCAGTGTGTTGTCTGCCAGCCCCTTGGGCATTGTCCTCATTGGACTGACCAGCGCTTTGCCCCTGGATAGAAGGAAACCAATCATGGGTTGTAGAAAGCATGTGTGTATAGCGTGTATATCAGAAATTAGCAATTGAACTCCCTTTGAGCACTCTCTCATGGTGTGACATATGGACCATGATCAAAAAATGATAGTTACAAAGAGCAGAGTTTTTTGAAGGCAATGTAACAGAGAAGGTTCATCACTAATTTCTTTTCCAGCTTCAGCATTATCCTAAAACCTTTCTTAGCTTGCTGATTTTGTTCCTGGAAACTCATTAAGTGATAAATGGGTAAATAACTGTGTAATTAAGTATCAAAGCTTCCTCTAAACAGTCCTCCGTCCTTGCTGGCAGGGATGGTTGCTTTGTATAAAGACCTCCCTGGAATCCTGGAATAGCCAGACACCAGAGTGGAAAGAACAGTTGATTGAACACAAATCTGGGCCAAGTTACTTCGTATCTAACTTACTGGTCCACCTGAGAAGGGAACCATAAAATATAGATGCAACATTTCTCATTCCCCCTCCACAAGAGAAGCAATGTTTGATGTTGGGATATATTTGAATTTTTTGTTGGGGAGGGGCTACCTCACTTATAGTAAAATATATGTTCCAAAAGAGTCACGAGTAGTTAAATCCTATTCTAAATACTCCAAGAGAGAGAAATTTTAAAAGTGAGTGCTTGAGAAATCAGAGTATCAGTAATTCTGGCTCCCACCAAAAAATAAAAATTTGTACTAAGAGTTCACTCTTTGTCAAGAGTTAGGCATATAATTAGCATTTGTTCAGTGCTGGATGCTTTTTAGTCACTGACTTCATGGAGGCTACCATAGTGCTCTTCGAAGGGGATCCCCTAAATTGCTGTTTCCTCCATGTTTTCATATATTGAGCTTTCCTAAGACAGGACAAACTTGCATTTTGTTCCAAGTCCTAGAAACACAATATTTGCCTTGTTACCTCTTCTGGAATGTTTAGGTATTTATAAACAAGATGCATGGCATGAGGAGTATAAATAATACTCTCTTTCATATGCATCTTCAGTCTCATCCTCTCCAGTGACTCCCTCCCCTCTGCCTTGTAATGTGCCTAGGGGCTGCCCCCTCCCCACCTGCAACCTCAGAACAGCCCTCGCTTGGCCCACATGCCCTCTTGAACCACTGTTCCATTCCCAACCCCCTGGGATTGCCAAAGTGCTTAAACTAGTGGTCTCCACCAATTCTCTTTTTCATTCCTTATAGCCTGGCTTCTACCCCTGCCACTCTACTGAAAGATCACCAGTAATTTCCTCTTCCTAAATTCAATGGTATTTCTTTAGCTTTTATTTTCCTTTGGTTGACTGAAGCAGTAGCAGCATCTCTGACACTCTCCTACCTTGTCTTTCAAATCCTGGGATTTTTCCATTTTTCCTCTTTTTAACTGCTCGGTTTACTGTACCTCTGCCTTTTTTGTTCCTTTTTCCTCCTGCCCCATAAATTGGGGTGTTCTCCCCAATAGAGTCCTTGATTCTGAGATCTTATCTTCTTGCCCTCTTCTTTCAAGGAGTAGATCCTCCTACCTCTTTGAGGAGTATTTCCCAGCTGTCCTAATTCCCCATCATCCTCCATCCTCTGAGCTTTTGTAACACAGTCTACACCAGTCATTTGGACACCCAACCACCAATTTAACTGTGTTCTCTATATGTTAAGACTACCGGAGCAATCCTAATTTGAACTTTGGAAGGCAAGGACTAAGACTTACATATCTTGTGCACTCCCACAATGCCTGCTTCAAGCTTCATAACAAGTGAGATAATTTGTACAGAAATACTTTGAAAACTGTAACCTACTATATAAATATAAGCTCTTTTCATTATTGTTCAAATTTAATAAAGGCTTTCATGAATAAAAGAAAAATTTAATTTTATCAAAAGCTACCAACCTAACCAAACAAGTAAGATATATCTGTTCTAGGGCTTAGAGGCACTGGCAATCATCAAGTTCAAATTTGTCTGTCTTCTTTTTTAAAGGAACATTTAGAAGATTTTGAGATGCTGTCCTTTTGGCTTTCCAATACTTGTCATTTCCTCAATTGTTTGAAGCAGTACAGCGGGGAAGAGGTAGGGATGTTTGCCTGCTTTGTCTTTTGTGCTGGATACCAGTCTATAACCTCTTCATGAGCCAGAGCTCATCATTGGGACAGCCTCTGCTCCAGCTGGCTTTCTGGTTTCCCCCTCATCCAGAAGGCCAATTTCACCTCACCAGTTGGACTCCTGTATAGTAATCACAGGCAGGAGGCTTCTAGAGCAAAGCTCAGATCTTGAGCATGTCACTAGATCTCAGTTGCCTTGACTTTTAAATCAGTGGGGTAAATTAGATGAGTTTTAAGTTTCCTTCTGCTGTGAAATTCTGAAGTTTTTAAGTATAGCTCTAAAATAGAGCCTTTAGTTCAGCATGTCTGTTTCTTCAGAGATGCGCTCTCTACAAAATTCTGATTGTCCTTCCATGATATGTAAATACATATTCTTTGGCATTGCAGCTCTGCTTCCAAAGGGGTCTTGTCATAAAGGAGTTCTCCACCTTCTAGTACTCACGGAGCAAACATTTAATGAACTAAAATAACAAAATGGCTTTTAGGGTTTTCACTGTTCTTCAAAATGTTTGTACCATTTTATAGTCCCACCAGCAGTTTATGAAGTCTCCAGTGTCTCATACCTTTACCAACACTTTGTATTGACAGATATTTTAATATTTACCAATCCCATAGTGTAAAATGATATCCTATTGACTTAAATTGTATTTACCTGATCATTATTGAGGTCAAGCATCATTTCATATGCTTATTGGTTATTTAGGTTTGTGGCTTGCCTTCTAATTTTATTTATAAAATCCTTTCTCATACACTGTTTTTAAATTTCGATATACTTAAATGTATCAATCTTGTTCTTTCATGATTTGTATTTTTGTGTCTTTTTGAAGAAATTCTTCCCTACCCAGAGATCATGAAGATATTATCTTACTTTCTTCTAAACTTTCAGAGTTCACAATTATGCTTTTATTCTATCCAAAGTGGTGTGATTATTTATCTATCCTAAATTGATATGTAAGGTAATGATCTCATATCTTTTTCTACATGGATAGCCTGTTGTTCCTGTGGAGAGGAAGTAAGATGAAATATCAAAGTAATCCTGAAGATGGAGGATCAGAGAGACACAGGACTCACTTCTCTCCCAGAAAAATAGCTAGAGGACAGGCAGAAACTGCCTGGAAAATGTTTTAGTGCTTAAGATACCTGGGGAAGGCTGGACACCACCCAGAAGTCAGAGAGGCAAAGAAAAAGAAGAGGCTAGGCACCTCTTCTTACCCAGGAGAAAGAGGGGTAAAGAAAAAGAAAAAGAGACTTGATGGGAAAAGTCTGTGAGTAAAAGCTGCAGCTGCCAGTGCCCATCGCCCCACCCTCAGAGCAGGCGGCACTGAGTCCTCTAGCCCCTAGCTGGTGACTATGGACAGAGGAGCCACAGGGGTCCACTTCCTCAGGAAAGGGGAGAGAGGCAGATGTAGCTTACGGCTGATGCAGCTTCTGGCCAACAGATTTGGTCTGCTATGTCCCACAAGCCCTTCCAGGCCAGGTGGGGCTCTGCCATTGTTTGCCCTGGGAGCCAACAGGGAACTAAAGAGACCCAACCCTTCCAAACGCTCTCTCTCCTGACCAGGACTGGTTATTGAGGACACAGAGGGGAGTGGAAGTATTTCCTATCAGGGAAAAGGGAGGGGTCTGCCAGCAAAGGGTGAGAAAGTTTGATTTGTGAGGCTCTGAATAGCCCTAAGGCAGGATCCTCTATCACATTGTTCCAGTCAGGGTTACAGTGAACAAATTCTGACCAGGGTTTGAACTGAGAGGTCTGCTGAACAGCACATTCTGCTGGAAGACCAAGAAAGTGCATGCAAGGAAAAAAAAAGTAAATAAATAAAAGAGGCTTTTTCGAGCCTTTACAGCCTCCCTCCCCAAAGCCCTTGGAAACTGGTCTGCAACCTTTTACTGGGTCCATGGCCCAAATTTGAGCAACTGAACAGGGACAATCCTAAAGTGCTAGAAGAGGTTGAACCAAGAACAGTGGTAATACACTGCCTCCTGCCACTAAATCCCTATGCAAGAGAGAGAAATTGAGCATCAGAGTAAACCCACCATCATAATCAGATGCCTAGACATCAGCAAAAAATTACAAGCCATATTAAGAAAAAGGAAGGTGTAGCCCAAGCAAAGGAACATATCAGAGCCCCAGATGAGACACAGGATTAGAGATACTAATCTCCTAAATCAAATAAATGAGTAGAAAGACAATATGGTTAAAAAGATATAGGACTTCAAGGAAACACTGAGTGAGCACAAAGAAGAATTTGAAAACCAGAAGAGAAAAATAACAGAGCCCATGGGAATGAGATTAAAACACATTATCAGCTTAGAACAGCAGACTTCAAAATCATAGAAAGAATAAGTGACATAGAAGACAGAGCAGCTAAAATTGAAGAGAGAGAAGAACAGAGAGAAAAGAATGGGAAAAATTGAGCAGGGGCTTAATGAGTTGAATAATAACATGAAGCACAACAACATACGTGTCATGGGAATTCCAGATGAAGAAACAAATGGAAAAGGGACATTTTTTTTTAGGAAAAAAAGGCTGAAAATTTCCCAATTCTCATGAAAGAAATGAACTTACATGTCCAAGAAGTACAGCATACTCTAATCAGAAAAAAAAAAAAAAACCACACACAAATAGAACTACTCCCAGACACATACTACTCAGAATGTCAAATGACAAAAATAAAGAAAAAATTCTGAGAGCAACAAGGGAGAAGCAAACCATCACATATGAGGGACACTCGGTAAGACTTAGTGTAAATTTTGCATCAGAAACCATGGAGGCAAAAAGACCGTGGTACGATATAATTAGGATACTGAAAGAGAAAAACTGCCAGCTAAAAATTCTATATCCAGCAAAATTGTCCTTCAAATATGAAGGTGAGTTTAAAATATTCACAAACAAATAGAAACTTTAAAAGTTCATAAAAAAGGATCTGGCTCTGCAGGAAGCATAAAGAGAGCCCTACAGCATGAAAGAAAAAGACAAGAGAAAGGCTTGGAGGAGAGAGCCGAAGTGAAGACCATCAAAGGATAACCTGAAGGGTAAAATAACAGACGAAAATAAGATATGACATAAGAAAGCCAAAGAAAAAAAATGGTGGAAATAAATAATGCATTTATAAAAATATCATTTGTGGGGAGGCGGCTGTGGCTCAGTCAGTAGGGCTCCCGTTTGCCATATGGGAGGCCCCAGGTTTGGTTCCCGGGGCCTCCTGGTGGGGGCAGCCTGCCCGCACGGCGTGGTTGGCTGACCCAGTGAGCGCAAGCAGCAAGGGGGGGATAAATGAATAAATAAATAAAATCTTTAAAAAAAAAAAAATCATTTGTGAATGGATTAAAGTCCCCAATCAAAAGATGTAGACTGACAAAATGGATTAAAAAACATGAGCCATTCACTGATCTGAACTGAGGAAAGTGAGCAGTCTCTGAGAACCATTGTCTGAAAGATAGGTTAATAAGGGAGAGTAAGAGAAGAGCAGGCTTTGTCCATATGGACATAATCTATGGTAAAGGGATAGAGTGTGGTTGCATGTTGGGGGATGGGGCAGATGAGTGGTGGTGTTCCTGGCTTTGGTGGTGCAGCAGTGGCGGGTGGGTGGATTAGGAAGGGCAGGTTCAAATCCCCAGGGCATGTAACTGTGAATCTTGACATTCCATGGGTCGGTATAAGGTGGTAATCATGGGCCCTGGGGGGCTGGGGGGAAGGGAACAGTCAAGATCTAATGGGGTGTTTAGTGGTCATGGGGAAGGTTTTTCATTACCTTACAGTAATGGACACAGGACATGGTAAATATCATCAAAATTATTAAATTGTATCATCTAAATTGTAAACTATACTATAAAAAAAAAAAAATGAGCCATCCATATGCTGTCTACAAGAGACTCAGCTTAGACCCAGAGATACAAATCAGCTGAAAGTGAAAGGTTGGAAAAAGATACCCCACGCAAACAGTAACCATAAAAGAGCAGGGGTAGCTATACTAATATCAGACAAAACTGACTTTAAATGCAAAAAAGATAGAGAAGGCCATTATATATTAGCAAAAGGGATAATCCACCAGAAGGGAGTAGCAATCATAAATATCTATGCATCTAATCAGATACCCCAAAATACATGAGGCAAATTCTGACTAAACTGAAGGGAGAAACAGACATCTCTACAATAATAGTTGAAGACTTCAACACACCACTCATACCAATACATAGAACAATGAGACAGAAGATCAACATGGAAACAGAGAACTTGAGCAATATGATAAATGAGCCAGACTTAACAGACATATACAGAACGTTGCAAACTAAATCAGTGGGTTATACTTTTTCTCAGGTGCTCATGGTTCTTTCTCAGGATAGACCACATGTTGGATTACAAAATGGGTCTCAATAAATATAAAAAGATTGAAATTAGTGGAGCAGATGTACTCAGTGCTTGAGTGCATGCTTCATATGGACAAGGTCCCAGATTTAATCCCCAGGACCGCCTTAAAAAATAACAGATTGAAATTATGCAAAGTACCTTCTCTGATCATAATGGAATGAAGCTGGAAATCAATAATAGGTGGAAAGGGGAAAATTCACAAATGTGTGAAAGCTAAGCAACACCCTCCTAAACAATCAGTGGGTCAAAGAAGAAATTGTAAGATAAATTAGAAATATCTCAAGACAAGTGAAAATGAGAACATAATTTATCAAAACTTATGGGATATAGCAAAGGCAGTGTTAAGAGGGAAATTTATAGCCCCAAAGGCCCATATTAAAAAAGAAGTAGGTGCTAAAATCAAAGACATAACTGAACACCTGGAGAAACTAGAAAAAGAACAGCAAACCATTCCCAAAGCAAGCAGAAAGAAAGAAATAATAAAGATCAGAGCAGAAATAAATGAAATTGAGAGAAAAAAAAAAAACAATAGAGAAAATCAACAAAACCAAAAGCTTGTTCTTTGAGAAGACTGAAAAAATTGACAAACCCTTAGCTAGACTAACAAAGAAAAAAAGATGCAAATAAATAAAATCAGAAATGAAAGGGGGTGGTTATGACTGACCCCACAGAAATAAAAAGGATCATAAGAGCATATTATAAGAAAGTGTATGCCAACAAACTAGACAAACTAGATGTATGGACAAATTCCTAGAAAAACACAGACAACCTGCATTGACTCTTAACAGAAAATACAGGAACTCAAACCAATCACATTTAAAGAGATTCAATCAGTCATCAAAAATCTCCCAAGAAAGAAAAAGCCCAGGACCAGATGGCTTCACAAGTGAATTCTACCAAGTATTTTGAGAATAATTAACACCAATTCTGTTTAAACTCTTCCAAAAAATTGAAGAGGAGGGAAAATTACCCAACATATTTTATGAAGCCAACATCACCCTAATACCAAAGCCAGATAGATACTACAAGAAAAGAAAATTACAGACTAATCTCTCTAATGAAAATAGATGCAAAATTTCTTAATGAAATACTTGCAAATATAATCCAACACCATATTAAAAATTCATATACCACAAGCAAATAGACTTTATTCCTGGTATGCAAGGTTGTTTCAACACAAGAAAGTCAATTAACGTAATACACCACACTAACAAATAGAAGGAACAAACCCACGATCATCTCAGTTGACGCAGAAAAGACATTTGACAAAATCCAGTTTCCTTTCTGATAAAAACACTTTGAAAGATAGGAATCAAAGGAAAATTTCTCAATATGATAAAGGGCATATATGAAAAATGAACAGCCAGCATCTTCTCAACAGGGAAGGGTTGAAAGCTTTCCTGCTAAGATCGAATGTAAGACAAGGATGCCTACTGTCATCACTGTTATTCAACATTGTGCTAGTAGAGCAATTAAACAAGAAAATAAATAAATAAAAGGTATCCAAATAAGAAAAGAGGAAGTAAAACTCTCACTATTTGTGGATGACATAATCCTCTAGAAAATCCTGAAATATCTACAACAAAGCTAATAAACAAATTCAGCAAAGTGGCAGGACACAAGATCAACACACAAAAATCAGTGATGTTTCTATAAACTAGTATTGAACAATCTGAGGAGGAAATCAGTGGGAAAAATCCGTTTATAATAGCAACAAAAAGACTCAAATACCTAGGAATAAATTTAACCAAAGGTGTAAAGGACCTTGTATTAGTCAGCCAAAGGAGTGCTGATGCAAAGTACCAGAAATCTGTTGGCTTTTATAAAGAGTATTTATTTGGGGTAGAAGCTTACAGTCACCAGGCTCTAAAGAGTCCAGCTCAACGTACCATAAGAGGTACTTTCTCACTCAAAGTCTATTGCCATGTGGTGACACAAGATGGCAGGCATTGTCTGCAAGGGTTCAGCCTTCCTCCTTCCTCTTAAGGCTCCATGGTCCCAGCTTCTTCTCATCTCAGCTGTAGACTGGCATAAGGCTCGTCATTCTCCCCGGTGCTTATTTCTTTCTGGGCTCAGCTATTCTCTGTACAAAGTCAGCTGTAGACTATCAGGCTCATCTCTCTTCCTGGGGCCACGTCTATGGAGCGCTCTCTCTTCCTGCGTATCTGCCTCTATGTTCTCCTCCATGTATCTACTCTCTGTCTTTAATTGCGCATCCGTTTATATAGCCCACAGCTGTAGGCTAGCTGTAGGCAGGAACTCAAACCAACTCGCCCTAATGATGTGGTCAAATAAAAGCCCTAATCTTGATTTAATAACATAAAAGTGAAACCTCTGAGTCTAATACAATCTAATACACCCAGAGGAACAGACCAGTTTACAAACACAATCAGTATTTCTTTTTGGAATTCATAAACAATATCAAACTGCTACAGACCTGTATTCAGAAAACTACAAAACACTGCTAAAAGAAATCAAAGAAGACCTAAACAAATGGAAAAATATTCCATGTTCATGTATTAGAAGACTAAATATCGTGAAGATGTCAAGCCTACCCAAACTGATTTATAGATTCAATGCAATACCAATCAAAATTTCAACAATCTACTTTACAGAAATAGAAAATGCAATTACCAAATTTGTTTGGAAGGGAAAGGGGATCTGAATAGCCAAAAACATGCTAAAAAAGAAGAGTGAAGTAGGACGACTCTCACTACCTGACCTTGAAACATATTACAAAGCTACAGTGGTCAAAACAGCATGGTATTGGCAGAAAGATAGACACATTGATCAATGGAAGAGAATTGAGAATCCAGAAATAGACTCTCACCTCTATGGCCAACTGGTTTTTGACAAGCCTACCAAGGCCACTTTACTGGGACAAAACAGTCTCTTCAACAAATGGTGCTGGGATAACTGGATATCTATACCAAAAGAATGAAAGAGGACCCCTATCTCACTCCCTATACAAGAATCAACTCAAAATGGATCAAAGACCTAAATATAAAATCCAGGACCATAAAACTACTAGAAGATAATGTAAGGAAACATCTTAAAGATCTTGTGGGGGTCTCTTAAACCTTACACCCAAAGCTTGAGCAATGAAATAAGAATAGATAAATGGAACCTCCTCAAAATTAAACACTTTTGCACCTCATTGGACTTTGTCAGAAGGGTGAAAAGGCAGCCAACTCAATGGGAGAAAATACTTGGCAATCACGTATCTGATAAGGGTTTAATATCCCTGATATATAAAGAGATGCTACAACTCAACAATAAAAGACAAATGACCTGATTAAAAAATGGGCAAAAGATTTGAATAGATATTTGTCCAAAGAAAAAATGCAAATGGCAAAAAAAAATACATGAAAAAAATGTTCAACATCACTAGTGATTAGGGAAATGCGAATCAAAACTCCAATGTGATATCATTTCGCACCTATTAAAATGGCTGCTATTAAAGACAGAACACTACAAGTATTAGAGAGGATGTGGAGAGATAGGAACTCTTATTCACTCTTGGTGGGAATATAGAATAATTCAGCCACTGTGGAGTCTGTTTGGCAGTTCCTAAGGAAGTTGAATATAGATTCGCCATGTGGCCTGTAATACCACTACTAGATGTATACCCAGAATTGCTGAGAACAGTAACACGAACAGACATCTGTACACTAATGTTCATAGCAGCATGATTCACAAATTGTCGAAAAAGATGGAAACAACTCAGATGTTCATCAATTGATGAATGGATAAGTAAAATGTGGAGTATATATACAATGGAATATTATGCAGCTCTAAGAAATGAATTCGTGAAGCATATGACATGCATGAACCTGTAGGACATTATATTGAGTGAAGCAAGCCATAGACAAAAGCACAAATAGTGTATGATTGCGCTATTTTGAACTAATTATATTGTGTAAACTCATGGAGTTAATAACTAGAATATAGGTCACCAGAAATTATATTGAGGATAGAGAATGGAAAGCTGAGGTTTAATCTGTGCAGAATTGGTAAAAATATTGTTTGTATATCTTTGGAAATGAATAGAAATGGTGAAAGCACATCATAGTGGGGTCCCCCCCACAAGATGGCTCCCTCATCTGTTTGCTCACTGTTTTTCTCTTTTTTTTTTCCGCTTGTTGTTTGTGCTCATTGTCTGCTCATTGTTTGTTTATTTTTTTAGTTTTTGTTTTTTGCTTGTCTGTTTTTTCTTTAGGAGGCACCAGGAACCGAACCCAGGACCTCCCATATGGGAGGCAAGTATTCAATGCTTGAGCCACATCTGCTCCTTGCTTGTTTATGGTATTTTTGTTTGTTGCCTTGCTCGTTGTTTTTGCTTGATGTCTGCTCGTTGTTTGTCTTCTTTATTATTATTATTTTTTTAATGACTTTCTTTTTTTTTTTTTTTTTGGTGTACAGTTCAATGAGTCCTCCCCCGCCCCAACCCCCTCCACTTGCTGTCTGTGTCCATTCTCTGGGTGATCTTCTGTGTCTGTTTCTTGCCTTCTCTTCACATTTTTCTCCTCCAGGCTTTACCGGGATTTGATTCTAGGGACCTCCAAGGTGGGAGAGAGGCACCCTGTCACTTGTGCCACCTCAGTTCCTGGCTTCTGGTACGTCTCACCTTGACTCTTCCCTGCATCTCTCTTTTGTTGCATCTTCATCTTGCTGCGTGGCTCGCCGCACGGGCCTGTCTCGCCTTTTTTTACCAGGAGGTCCCGGGGATCGAACCTGGGTCCTCCCATATGGTAAACAAATGCCCAAACATTTGAGCCACATCTGCTTCCTGTTTGTCTTCTTTAGGAGACACCGGGAACCAAACCCAGGACCTCCCATGTGGGAGGGAGGTAGGTGCCCAAATGCTTGAGCCATATCTGCTTCCCATCTCATAGTGTTTTAACTACCAGTGTTAATATATGGGTATGATAGTGGTTGAAAGAGAAAGTCTAAGGTCCAGTATATTAATAGAAGGAAAGCTAAAAAATGTAACATGATACTCTATAGCATTGTGAAATCTTATGTGAGATATAAATATGAGTAATATTGCATGTATAAGATGGTTTTTTGTTGAAACAGAACAAATGCACGTTAATGTTATAAGATGTTAATATCAGGCAAAAATACAACAAAAGCAAACTATGAACAGTAGTGTACCCTTTTTTAAGGGTTAAAAAAAAGGGAATATACTAAATGAAAGAAACTAGACAAAAGGCCCTACATATTTACAGAAAATATAGATACAAATAAATTAGACAGAAATAGAATAGCAGGTAGATATGATAGGGGAAGGATAGAGAGATTGAGAGGTGGTTATTAAGGGGTTGAGTTTTTGTTTGTTTTTTGTTTACTATTATTGGAGTAATGAAAATGCTCTAATATTGATTGAATTATGAATGCACAACTCTGTGATTATACAAAATACTACCGATGGTACACTTTGGATAGACTGTATGCTTTATGAATATGTATCAATAAGATTGATTTAAAAAAAAAAACTAATCCTAATCATGCTATAGAACAGAAGGAGAAATAAATAAAAAGACAAACAAACAAAAAAAAACAACCTCTGCCTGAAAAGAAAACCAAATAGAAAATTTAACAAACAAACAAAACCCAGACCTGTATGTTTAAAACAAATTGGCATCTGTGAGACATCAGTGTAAGGGAATATTATTCAACACCATTTATTTATGGGCCATTTCTCTAGCCCCTTCAGCCATATCTGGGATAATCATTTCCCTGTCTGAATATTTTCTCAATTACTATAATTTTTATTTCTAAAATTTCTCTGGTTCTTTTCTATATCTGCCTCTTATCGCAATGTCTTATATTTTCTTTTTCTTCTTTTACCTCTTTGAACATTTTAGGCATATAGATTTTGAAATTGTTCAGATTGATTTTTCCTCTGTATAAAGTATAAAGTTATGAAATGTCATTTATTACATTTATTCTGCAAGTATAAAGTTGTGAAATGTCATTTATTGCATTTATTGACCTCTTAGAGCAGTTTGTTTCCTTGAATGCTTTGCAATTTTTTACCATGAGTTTCCATGGGTGTGGTTTTCCAGTGTAGACTATAAGCCCCAGGGGCACCTATTTGTAGGATTGTGGAGTGCAACGATTTAAAATAACAAACAAACAAACAAACAAAAAACTGATTAGTATGGCAAACTGAGCTTGTACAGGAAATCATTGCTGTTTTTCTTATATAAAATAAATGCTACCTCAAACATCAAAAACCCATTTGAAACAAATGAGACCTTAGTAAATTTCGAGATGGGAAGCAGATGTGGCTCAAACAGTTGGGTGCCCGCCTACCACATGGGAGGTCCCAGGTTCAGTTCCCGGTACCTCCTAAAGAAGACGAGCAAGACAGTGAGTTTACGCAGTGAGCTGGTGCAACAAGATGAGGCAACAAGATGACAGAACAAGGAAACATAATGAGAGATTCAACAAGCAGAGAGCAGAGGTGGCTCAAGGATTGGGCGCCTCCCTCCCCCAGGATTTGTTCCCAATGCCTCCAAAAAAGAAGACGAGCAGACACAGCACACAACAAGCGGACAGCAAGTGCAAACAACAAGGTTTGGGGGGACAAATAAATAAAATCTTTAAAAAAACTTTTTGAGGTACAATGATTATAGTAGAAGTTGACATCATTAGTATGGATTGTATTTCAATTTCCTACATGTCTGTATTATGCTAACATTTATATGCTCCAAACTACTTTCAGGAATTCATGAAGCATAACAGTCCACACCAGAATAAGAATTGCTTGAACAATTTTGACCTCTCAGAATACAGACAGATTCTTAGTGATGTGGCCATACGGATATATCACCAGTTCATTATTGTAATGGAAAGTAACATTCAACCAATAATAGGTAAGAAAGGAATTGATGACCAAAAAATATTCATAGCAACATTTGAGACTTAAAAAAACAACTGATGTGTAGAATGTGTGATTACAAATAACACAGTTCAAAAACCAAGACAATTTAATTATGTATATGTTTACCTTTTAATTCTTTGACTACTTAAAAATATTCACAAATAATAGTACATAGTTGATAGTTTTCTTTCTGTGAGGGTGATTTATTCGGAAATGAAAACTTGGGAGATTGTGACTTCTTATGTGGCTATTCCTGGGGCATAATCAAATATTCTTGAAATCCTATAGTCCCACTCAAATTCTTATGTACTTTCCACAATTCTCTGAAATTTAAATACCTTAAGTTTTAAATGGTTCCAGACCATGAGTTTTCACGATAACTGCCCTCTTTCTCATGAAGTCACAAGAAGTTCTCTAAACCCAGAAGATAAGTTGCTGCCCCACTATAGACAGCTGCCCACCTCCTTAATTCTTTTGCTTTCTCTATCACAAATATTTCTACTAACTCCTGCAGAAAACGTCCCATCTTCTGAAACACACAAAGAGCTTAGAGCAGTAGAAAATGTTCTCTGGCTGTCCCTGTGTGTGTGTAAGAAGACTTTTCCTTTTTTGTTTTTCCCCCTGTAGTGCCAGGCATGCTGGAGTATGAGAGTCTGCAGGGCATTTCTGGCCTGAAGCCCACAGGCTTCCGGAAGCGGTCATCCAGCATAGACGACACGGACGCCTACACAATGACTTCTGTCCTGCAGCAGCTGAGTTACTTCTACAGCACCATGTGCCAGAACGGCCTGGACCCCGAGCTAGTGCGGCAGGCTGTGAAGCAGCTCTTCTTCTTAATCGGGGCAGTCACACTGAATAGCCTCTTCCTACGCAAGGACATGTGCTCTTGCAGAAAGGGGATGCAGATCAGGTAAAGCCCATAAGCAGCTGCTCAGCCCTAAGAGGCTGGCCAGAAGGAATGCTCTCAGAGCCTGAGGCCATGCACTCTTGGCCCTTCCCACCTGCAGCGTCAGACTTGGCCGGCTCTGCTGCTGCTGGGTCGTGTGCAAGATGACTCCTAGAACCTTGGGGGATGCTGGCCGTCTGCTGCCCGCCCCGACTCCCATCGCTCTACACCATGCTAACTTGAGGCTTTGGTTTATGGGCTTTAACTGAGAACTAGTAAATGCATATTTTAAATTCTGGCCCTTTGTGGGTATCATACACGCAGCCATTTTTCGACCACCTTCTGTGTGAATAGCACTGCCTGGTAGACAACACAGGAAACAAAGGAAAAGACAGTATGATCTCTGCCATTGAGAAGCTCAAAATGCTAAATAACAATTGAGGGCAACTATGATTAAGCCACAAAAGAGTGATGTGGGAAATGCTTTAGAGGAGGAAGATCATTGTGGACAGGGAAATTGGGGAACCCAGAGAGCTGTGCATTAAGTAATAAAGAAAAGGGAAAAGAAAATTCCAGGTAAGGGAAATGAGATATGTAAAGGCACAGTAGAGAAACTGCGTGAGAATGCCTGCTCAGGCAACTGTGAAGAACTCCATGTGGACTAAGCAGGGGTGTTTTGGGAGTAGCAAGACCATGACAAAGGAAGGTAGGTTGGGAGGGTCTGGAATGCCAGGCTATGGCATTTGGAGTTCATCCCAAAGACATGGTAATCTGCAGTTTTGAGTTGTGTCAACTTCTCTTTCTTTATCTCTAAATTAAGTAAACACTGACCCTGAGCTGTTTGAATTAACGCTTATAATATGGGGTATAATTTAAGATTTTTATAATATGTGCAGGCACTTAATGCCAATATGTGTTATCAGAACTTGGGGTAGTGGTGGTGATGATGATGAAAGGCTGGATGACAAAGAAATATCTTATGCCAAGAAATAAATGTAAGACATCTATTATACCTCTTTTGCATTAGTAAAACTAGTTGTTGGACATGGCCACAAATCAGGCTGGCAAATTCCCATGACACCAGGTTGTGGTTTTCAGATTCACATCTGAAATTCACAAAGGGACATTCAGTCTTTGCAGATCTTTTTCTCTTCACTGAGAATAGAGAAGCTCTGAGTAGGTGCTCTATAGCCCACTGAGGCAGGTTTCAGCCCAATTTAAAGTCAAAGACTAAATGTGCCTCCAGAGCCTCGCTAAACTCAACTCTCACTCCATTGCTGGACTCCCCAAGACTGAGGGAGGACATAAGTAAAAAGAAGCTGAGACACACAAGTATAGACCCTATAACAACTGCTTTGAGGATTGGTTATCCCTGTCCTCATAAGTGCTCATTACTTTTTACCAGTTGAAAGTGGTCATGAGAAAAGTAATACGTAAGTAGCTCATGCATTTTACAGGCATTCGTTCTTCAGATATTTGTTAAGCTCCTGCCATGGGCAAGACCCACGAAGGATTTGAGTTGGCTTTACAACAAAAGCACAAGCAACAGAATAATAAAACATGAGCACAAGTAGAAAATCAGAACCAAAGAAAAGAAAAAGAAAACAGAACATGGCAACCGAAAGTATGGACAGAATAGCGTGAATACTGGCTCTGGGCTTCCTTGCTGCCAGGCCAAAAAACATGATCAGTTCTTTACTTTCATTGGGTGTGATAAGGCAAACCAGTTCCCAGGAGGATATATAGCTTTTCCTAGTACCTAATATTTTTTTTCTTTCCTGGTTCAGAATTATAAAAAGAAGGTCTCATGTGGAACTTTATCTCATGTTCTCCCTAATAACGGTTTTATAGCAACTTTCATTGTGGCTTTTTTGTAAAATGATGTTTGATAAAAAGCCTGAATAGGATTCATGGAGCTATTTCTATTGGACCTAGAATAATGTAGTCCAAGTAAAGGCATTGTTTTCTGGCTTGAGTGAAGAAAAACAAAGTGCTTTGGGAATCTGGGGAGAATATGTAAGGCGTTGATTTAGGTCTTGAAGGACAGGATTTCTGCACACTAAGAATTAGAGGAAGGAGCACAGACTTAAATGAAGGTAAACTGATGGCTTGTGCAGGGTATGAACAGCTGGCTTTGATTGGAGCACCAGGGAGTGTTGAGAGAACCTAGATATATTGATTAGAAACAGAAAATGAAAGGCCTGGGATGCCAGGGTGAGAAAGGTGCTACTTTAGTCCCTCAGCAATGGCAACCACCATGAATTTTTTTTTCTTTTTCGGAAGGTTTTAAATTGAGTCCAATTTCTTTAAGAGTTATAGGACCTCCAGGTTATCTATTTCATCTTGTGTGAGGTTTTGTGTTTTTCTTTGGGGGGGGTGGTGGTGAGTTTTTATAGTTTGTGTTCTATCCATGTCACCTAAGTTGTTGAGATTATGTACATAGAGTTGTTCATAATGTTCCTTTATTTTCCTTATAATTTCCACAGGATCTGCAGTTATATCTCCTCTTCCCTTCCTGATATTGGTAGTCTATGTCTTCCCTCTTTTTTTCTTTGTCACTCTTGCTAGAGGTTTATCAATTTTATTGATCTTTTCAAAGAATGAGCTTTGGGTTTCATTGATTTTTCTTTATTTGATTTGTTTTCAATTTCATTGATTTCTGCCCTTATCTTTATTATTTCCTTCCTTCTACTTTGAGTTTATTTTGCACTTCTTTTTCTAGTTTCTTAAGGTAAAAGCTTAGATTATTGGCTTTAGACCCTTTCTTCTTTTCTAATTAAGCATTCAACACTATAAATTTCCCTCTAAGCACTGCTTTTGCTGTATCCCACACAATTTGATATGTTGTATTTTCATTTTTGATCAGTTCAAAATATTTTCTAATTTCCCTTGAGGCTTTCTCTTTGACCCATGGATTATTTAGAAGTGTGCTTTTTAAATTTCCAAGTGTGTAGAGATCTTATCGTTCTGTTATTAATTTTTAGTTTAATACCATTAAATTAATTTTGATTTAATTCTTTGTACAATTTCAAGTCTTTTAAATTTGATAAGGTTTGCTTTATGACACAGAATATGGCTTCTCTTTGTGAATGTTCCATGAGCACCTGAAGAGAATGTGTACCGTGCTGTTGTTGGATGGAGTGTTATATAAATGTTAGATCCAGTTTGTTGATGGTAGTGTTCTATATGCTTACTGATTTCCTGTCTACTAGTTCTCTCAATTACTGAGAGGAGTATTGAAGTCTCCAACTATGATTGTGGTTTTGTTTATTTCTTTCAGTCTGTCAGTTTTTGCTTCATGTATTTTGAAGCTCTGTTGTCAGATGCATACCATTATGTCTTATGGTGAATTGAGCCTCATATCATGTAGTGTCCCTCTTTATTCCTGGTAATTTGCTTTGCTCTGAAGTCTACTTTGCCTATCATTAATATAGCCATTCCAGCTTTCTTTTGATTACTCTTCTCATAATATATTTTTTTCCATTCTTTTACTTTCAACCTACCTATATTATATTTGAAGTGAGTTTCTTATAAGCAACATATAATTGAGTCTTACTTTTTTTATTCAATTTGGCAATCTTTTTTATTGTGGTGTTTAGATTATTTTCATTTAATGCAGTTATTGTTATATCTAGATTTAGGTCTACTATATTATTATTTTCTATTTGTTCCTTCTGTTCTTGTTTCTCTGTTTACCTATAATAACCTGAATATTATATTCAGGTTATTTTGAATATTTAGTGTTCCCTTTTAATTAATCTAGTTTGGTTTTTTTCTTTTTACTAAAAAAATCCTTGTATCTTTTTTAGTAGTTGCTCAAGGGACTACAGTATACATATTTATTTAGTTTGCTGAAAGCAGATACCATAAAATGAGTTGGCTTTAACAATGGGAATTTATTAGTTTACAAGCTTACAGTTTTAAGGCCATGAGAATGTCCAATCAAAAGCATCATCAAGGCAATGCTTTATTCCCAAATACTAGCTGCCAGTGATCAATGGGTCTTCTGCCACATGGCAAGGCACATGCAGCAACTGCTGGTCTCTCCCTTGTCTTACAGATTTCATTGATTTCAGCTTCTTGCTTCCATGGCTTTCTGTCTCTTTGTCTGAATTTTATTCTCTTATAAAAGACTCCAATAAGAAGATTAAGACCTATCCTGGGCCATGCCTTAAGTAAAGTAACCTCATGAAAACCTACTTATAAAAGGTTTATGCTCACAGGAATGGATTTAAGAACATGATTTTCTGGGGTACGTACAACTCCAAACCACCACAATATTTAACTTTTAGAGTCAATATTTAGGATATTTAAAATATTTACAATCAATATTTTACCACTTTAGGTGAAATGTTCCTTACCATCATATAGACCCTTTCACCCTCTCCAATTTATGTTGTAGTTATGTATTACATCTACATACATCAAAAATTCTATTGACATTAAACCATCAAACATTTTAAAGAACTCAATAGGAATTCAATAGGAGAAGAACAGTCTATCATATTTACCCAGATATTTACCATTTCTGCTGTTCCTCCTTCATTCCTGATATGCCAAGTATTCTTCTGGTATCAATTAACTCTGTCAGAAGAACTTTCTATACTAATTCTTTTAGAGCAGGTCCACTGGCAATAAATTCTCTCAGTTTTCCTCCATCTGAGGATGTCATTTCACCTTCATTCCTGAAGGATATTTTTGTGGGATATAGAATTCTGGGTTGACAGTCCTTTTTTTTCATTGTTTTACAAAGTTGTTTTGCTTTTTTTTTCTGGCTTTCATGGTCTCTAATGAGGAATCCATAGTCATTTAAATCATTGTTCCCCAACAAGTAATACATAGCTTTTCTCTAAATACTTTTGAGATTTTTCTCTTTTCCTTTAGTTTGCACAGTTTGATTATGATACATCTGGGTATAGATTTCTTTGAGTTTAGCCTGAGCTTCTTGAATATGTAGTTTTATGTCTTTCACCAGATTTGGGGAGTTTTCAGTCATTATTTCCTCAAATATATTTGTCTGCATTATACTCTTTCTCCTCTCCTTCTGGGACTCTAATGATATGAATATTAGAGCTTTCATTATTGTCACACAGGTCCCTAATGTTCTGTTCTTTTTTTTTTTTTTTCCAATCCTTCTCTCTGCTGTTCAGATTGGTAAATTCTACTGATCCATCTTTAACTTCCCTAGCTCCTTTCTCTGTTACCTCTACCCTGCTATTGAGTCCATCCAATGAGTTATTTTATTTCAGTTATTTTTTTTTTCAGTCCAAAAATTTCCATTTGGTTCTTAATATCTTATATTTCTATTCTGAGAATTTCTATCTTTATATTCATTTCAAGAGAATTTGTCCTTATATTTGGAGCATTTTTTTTTTTAGCTAATCTAAAGTCCTAGTCAAATAATTCCAACATCAATGTCATCTTGGTGTTGACATGTTATCTTTTTTAATGTGAGTTGAGATTTTCTAATTCTTTATAAGCCAAGTAATTTTGGATTGTATACTGGGTATTTTTTTTTTTTTTTTTTTTTTTTTTTTTTACCGGGAGGTACCGGGGATCGAACCCTGGTCTCTCCATCTGGTAGACGGACGCCGAACCTCTTGAGCCACATCCGTTTCCCTATACTGGGTATTTTTAATATTATGCCTTAAGACTCTGAGTTTTTAAATCCTATGGAAAATGTTGATATTTTTTCTTTTATCATACAATGAACCCCTTGGGTTCAGGCTGCAAGTTCTGACCAGCCTTTTGTGGGTTGTGGTTTCCTTGTCAGTTCACTTTTCAAAGCTTTTACAGACTTTTGGTTCTGTGCCATGCATTCTGTGTACTATAGTTCAGTTCCCACATTCTCTACATGCTGTTTAAGGCCAGATCCACACATGCAGAGCTTAGGTAGTAAGTCCAGCAGTTCAAAAACAACCTCAAAGCATTGCTTTCCCAAGCTCTTTCCCTTCTGTGATATCCCTAGGATTTTCCAGTTTCCTGGAGACCCTTTTTTTGCTCCTCAGGCAGAAAGTAGAGCTTTATTTACCTCATTCTGCAGTACACTTCCTGCAAATGTCCCCAACTGGTAAGGGATAGAGAGAAATAAAGTACCAAGGGTTCATCCCATTGTCTTGAGACTACAGCTTCTTCAGTTTGAAGAGGAAGTTTCCCTTTTCTCACAGTTTTGGCTCCTGCTGGCCCCTGTCATCACCACTGTGGCCACCACAGGATTGTTTGGTGGCTAGAGTGTGAGAGAACAAAGAAAGAGAAAGAAAAGGGAGAAAAACAAGAAAATGAGGGATTCCCATACTCTCTCTCAGAATGTAGAGGCCATTTCAATATTTTAATGTATTATTCTGGGATTTAGTCCCTGAGCTATAATTCCTTAAATTTGTATCCAGATAGTGATATGACAGAGATTTCCTTGAGTGCCAGGAACTTTAATAAACAAAACATTGGCTCTGTGTTGGCCAGTGCCCTCCTTGAGAGTTTAACCCTCCTATCAAGATCAGCCCAAGGCAAAAGTACAGGGTCCTCTCCCTCTTTTCTGAGTCTGTGTCCTGGGCTTGCACTTGTGGCCTTAAGTATTCCACATTTACAGGAATCTGAATGCCCCTCTATTCACTATGAAAAAGACTCCCTTACCCACCACCACCACCAGGTGTCCTATTGTGTCTCTTTTTTTTTTTTTTTACCGGGAGGTCGCGGGGATCGAACCTGGGTCCCTCCATATGGGAGAAGGACGCCCAACCAGTTGAGCCACATCCGACCCCTATTGTGTCTCTTAAAGCCAATAATCCTTTGCCCCAGGCCACTTTTATTTAATTCTTTCTTTTTTCTTTTCTTTTTTGTGCTCATATGGGGGTTTATTATACCTGTCTTCCTCTTTTTTTTTTAATTAAAGAAATTGTGAGTTTACAGAACCCTGCAGAACATACCAAATTCCTTTACAGCACATCACCACCACCATCTTCCATTGTTGTGGAACATTTGTTACAAATGATGAAAGAACATCATCAAAATATTATTGCTAGGGAGTGGGTATAGCTCAATGGTTGACTGCTTGCTTCCCATGTACAAAGTCCTGGGTTCAAACCCCGGTACCTCCAAAAAGGAAAATAAAATTATATGGACTATAGTCCACAGCTTACATTTGATGTATTTTTCCCATAAACCACCCTAATGTTAACACCATGTATTAGTTTTGTACATTTGTTATAGTTCATGAGAGAACATTCTCATATTTGTACTGTTAACCACATTCCATCATTCACCATGGGGTTCATTGTGTTATAATTATTTCTTAAGCTGCTTTAGTTGTCTGCAAGCAGTTTCTGCCTGCAGGGCAAGTTTTGGGAAGCAAGCCGGAGATAAGTGTCCTGGTTCAGTGTTTCAAGCTGCCACTCAATAGATTGGAACCAACATGCATGTACCCTGTATCCAGATAGGGGTTACTCTGCTCCCCCTGGAAGAGACTCACAGTGAGAACACTGGCTGGCACCACACCATGCTGGAGAGGGGGTAGAGAGGGGAACAGCAAGGTTGCCATGAGCTTCTACCAGTTTTACATTGCATTTTCTTGATTTGGCACTTTCCTAGCTACTCCAACCCTTTAATTGATTTCTGGAGTTTTGAAGAGGATGGCTTTGCCAGTTTTTGCTAATTGTTCAAAGATTCTGTGGGAGTATGGAACCCTAGAGCATCTTATGCTACTATCTTCCTTGACTGGATGTCCAGCTCCTCCACAGATCTTTGAATGGGAGAATATAACATGCTCATTGTTCAGATTTAGAAAGGACTGTAGCAGGATAGAATAGGATAGATTATATGGGGTGAGATGGGAGGCCTGTTAAGAACCTAGTGCAATGAAAACTAGAAGTAATAAGAACATAAACTAGTAGAGCAAAAGTGAGGATACAAAACATGGAGGAGAATCAGTGCACAAGATGTTAGCTCTCTCACTATATCTCTGTGGGATACATTAATTCAGCACTGCTGCCCAGTGTTATAACCAGAGTGAAGACTCACATGGGGAGCTGCTAATGTGGAAGGTCAGAGTTGGAACTGTCCTTAGAGATCACCTAGTTCAACACTCATTTTTTTTTTTTTTTTTTTAATTTACTGGGAGGTCCCGGGGATTGAACCCAGGTCCCTCCATATGGGAGACGGACGCCCAACCATTTGAGCCACATCCATCCCCCCAACACTCATTTTTAAAGTAGTTTATTGATATATAATTTCCATACCATAAGGTTTGCCTGTTAAAATGTACAGTTCAGTGGTTTTTAGTATATTCACAAAGTTGTACAACCATCATCATAAACTAATTCTGGAACATTTTCATTACTCCAAAAAGACCTTGTACTCGTTAGCAGTCCACTGTTCACCCTCCACACACACCCCTCTCCCCACCCCCAGCCCCAAGCAACCACGAATCTGCTTATGTCTCTATGGATTTGTTTATTCTAGATATTTCATTTAAATGGAATCATAAAAGATATTTTCTTCTATGATTGGCTCCTTTTACTTAGCATAATATTTTCAAGGAACCATGTTATAGCATGTATCAGTACCTCATTCCTTTTTATTGTTGAATAATATTTCATTGTGTGGATATACCACGATTTATTTATCCCCTCATCAGGTGATGGAAATTTGGGTTGTTTCCACTTTGGGGTTATTATAAATAGTGCTGCTATAAACATACAAGTACAAGTTTTGGTGTGGGCATGTGTTTTCATTTCTCTTGGGTATACATATAGGAGTAGGTTGTCTGGGTCATATGGTAACTCTGATTAGCATTTTGAGGAACTGCCAGAGTGTTTTCCAAAGCAGCTGTACCATTTTACAGTCCCGCTGGCAAAATATGAGGGATCTCAACAGTCTCATTTTACACACAAGAATCAAGGCCCAGAGTGGTTGAGTAACTTCCCAAACTCACACAGTGGATTGGTGATATTTGGAGACTAAAACCTATGCCTCCATAACATATAAATCTATGATAATTAGTGACAGAAACAAGAATAAAAGCCTTAGTCTACTAAAAGAAAACCATCTACCAGTTGAAAAGTTTCTGCCAGTACAGGAAAAGAAATCAGTTTTTTATACATATGTAAATCTTCTCTTCAAATATCACTATGGTGCTTTTTTTTAATTTTATTTTAATGCCTTTTCAAAATTCCTCTTTGTAAATTATTGCAATCACCATTCTTTACTCAGATTTTCCACAAAGTCTAGATCTGTTATGAAATCTAACCCTAGACCATAATCTTTAGAACCATAAAACACAAGAGCTGATCACCTTGACCAATGCCCTCAAATGAAGAAACTGAGGCCCATTGCCAAACTGTGGTCCTAAGGCTCTCAGTGAACTCTGGGTGATTCAGCACCCTTCTCTAAAGTATTCTAAATAGATCACCTGCTGTTTTCTGCTTCTTTGGCTCTCATTTTAGGTGCAACATCAGCTACCTAGAAGAATGGCTTAAAGATAAGAATTTGCAGCACAGTTTAGCCAAAGAAACTCTGGAACCACTCTCTCAGGCAGCCTGGTTGCTTCAGGTCAAGAAGACCACAGACAGTGATGCCAAGGAGATCTACGAACGCTGTACCTCCTTGTCTGCTGTGCAGGTGACCAGGCTTGCTTAGTGTCTCCCTGGATCTCCTCCAACAGATCAGTGCAATAGGCCTTGACTTGCCTGACTTCGCCAGCTGTGTGGGTGTGGGGGGGCACCTAACTCTTATGGGGACCATACTTATTTTCCATGGCCCACCCTTTTACCTAAAAAGCATTTATTAAATACTTATTTTAGGTCTTAAAAACACAAAAATGTATATGACACATTAGGGAAAGCCCACTAAACTCACGTGTGTGTGTGTGTGTGTGTGTGTGTGTGTGGAGGAGGACTGGAAAGAAGGAATTCTCTTACTGTGATCTGATTGTATAATATGTCTTTGCTCCCTTCTATCCTCACCTCACCTTGATTTTTCTTTTCCTTTAGATAGATAACACTTGGTTCCTAGAGCCAAGTTACAGGATAAAATAACTAGCTGTGGTTCCCAGAGGTTCCCATGGTTCCCCAAACCACTGAAACCATTATTTCATGGACAGAGTTTTTCTTTTCATGGGCTAACACCATGTAATGTAATGTTTGCAGATCATAAAGATCCTTAACTCATACACGCCTATAGATGACTTTGAGAAAAGAGTGACTCCATCCTTTGTTCGCAAAGTACAGGTAAGAGCTTAAGGATGTGTCTTTTAATTTTAACTCCTAAGTATGATATAAGAAATTGATAATTAATTAACATTATAGAAATCCAGGATTATAGTACATTTACAAAACATGCAAATGAAAAGCACCTAGCTCAAAGGCAACAGGAACTGTCCTTGTGAGATTCCTTTGGTTTTCAGAATCCATTTTAGTCCTGGTAGGGAGGGAATGTAAACACCAAAACCTTGACTCACATGCTATGATCTTCCAGCATATCTTCTTTCTTCTGGGTCTTTGAGTACTCTGCAAGTAGGCTGAGGCTGAATGGAGACAGAAAGACGATTGTCCGTCTGATTTTAATTCCTAAAGTCTCTTTGGCATTGAACTAGGCAGCAGTTCTCAAAGTAACATTCAGTGATCTCTCAGGTCCTTGAGATCCTTTCAGGGGGTCTGCAAAGTCTTCTTTTTTTCAAACACTTATCTGTGAGAGGCTAGATTTTTTTCTGTTCTCCAACAAAAATAAGCACATCACAGATTGAATACAGAAGCAGATTTGAGACTCCACCTCTCTTTAATTAAGCCAGACATTAAAGAGAGTTACAAAAATATCAAACAGTGCCACTCTTCTCACTACATTTTTGTTGTGGTTTTGGAAACTCCAGTTAAGTTTCAATGAAAATATGTATTAACATGTATTGGTTTTATTATTGCTATTTTAAATGAATTAATGAATAGATTTTTAAAAATTGTTTTAATTACTAATACGAGAACTACGAATAGTTATACACACATAAACAAAAGTTATTTGGTGTCCTCGGTATTTTCAAGAGCATAAGATGGTCCTGAGACCAAAACATTTGTGTACCACTGAACTAAGAAAGAAAGATGAGTTCAATAAAATTTAGTATTTGAGAGCTAGTCATGTTTGGGCTTAGAATTATGCCATGAGAATAGATAAGAATAGAAAACAGATTTACAAACAATCAATCCTGTGTGAAAATAACTTGGAAGTGAAACAGAGCAAGTAAGTATTCATGAGAGCTTGATAGCTCTGGGTAAACTATTTCACTTTGGAAACTGAACTGTTCACAAAGTGGTGTATGTCATCTCACTTGATTTTGAAAGGAGTTTTTTCAATGGAGACAGAGTTGTTATGAGTGTTATCCTTACTCTTGACTTTCAGACTTAGCAGTAAAGAAGAATGCATTGGTTTCCTTATTCATTTTCCCTCTGGTTCTAATTTCAGGCTCTCCTAAATAGCCGGGAGGATTCATCACAGCTGATGTTGGATACCAACTATCTCTTTCAAGTCACATTTCCTTTTACCCCCTCTCCACATGCTCTGGAAATGATCCAGATTCCCAGCAGTTTCAAGCTAGGCTTTCTCACTAGACTATAGCAGAAAAAAAGAAAGTACATGCACTTTTCTCACTTTGAAGGTCAAAAATGAGGGGATGTGCTTTATTAATTGGAACTGGAAATGCTTTGGAATGTGATTTAAGGAAGCAGAGTTCTCCCAAATGGGCCTATTCATTGTATTTTTTGCCATGACAAGATTTGGAATCTCAGCTGGCTTTTACTGGAATTCCTGGAGGGCTCATCTTTTCTTCCAGGTGCTTTTTTGTCCAAATATATCTTGTGACAGGGCTCCACCAGAAGGGAATGAGAACCAAGGATACCACATCTCCCAAGTTTTCTGAGTGTGCCCAGATACAGTTATGAAGCCAGACTGGGTTCCAGGGCTGAGTCTTCCAGGATATAATCCCATTTGGTCACCACGGCCCACCAAAAGTCTGCTTGCCTCATTGCTGCTGAGATGGGGGACCCACTGGCTCCTTATACTAAAAATGTTCCTGCATTAAAAATATTTATTTCAGACCCCCCCCCCCAATTTTTTAAGGAAAGATCAGATATTCAATCTGAAACCAATAATATAAAGTATTTTATATATGTGTTTCTTTAAAATTAATATATACTAAAGTTTAATTGCCATATCTGCCATCTTCTCCACTAAAAGAACATTTCTTTCATTTTTACCTGCCAATATATTTACCATAGTTTTTCATTGTTTAATATCTTTCATAAAATAAATTTTTTAAAACTAAGCTTAAAAAGGCAACTAAATGCCTTTCTCTATCTAATCAGCTTTGTAATGTATTTGTGTTTAAATTTTTTCACAAAGGTAACTAAAGAATTATATTAGTTCCCCCTTTTGAGAAACCTGTGCTTCCCAGGTTTTATGGGAACTGGCTATTCCTTGTGCTTCCCCACCCAAACCTTCTCATTCCTTTCTTTTAGAGCTCATATGATAAGCACTCCTAGCCTGTGGCCTGTGGATCCATCACCTATCTGCACCACCCCAAGCACCCCAGCCACCCCTTCTGCTTCTTACAGTCACAGGCAAGAGTGGTAACATTATAACACAAACCTATATCTTAGGAGTAGAAATTATACACGTGATTATAGAGCAGCATCACCCCACTAATGTGCAATAATATGTTTTCATATTATAAATGATTTAATTCAGTTCATTTGAATACATTATATATGAAGAAATGTATAGTAGAACTTTGTTATATTTTAATCAATAAAATAGATTACCAAATGAATTGAGTTAGATTCCTTTAATTGCTAAGTGATTGCATTTCTCTTAAGTGCAGAAGTTTTATGCTTTTCTTTAAGGGTCATCCTTACAGATGCTAAAATCTTTATAGATTGCTAATATCTCATAAAAAAGTATATAAAGTTTATTAGAGAGGAAGTAAATATGTCAAAGTCCTGGTTCAGGATGTATCTCTGGGCCACCAAATTGCATCAGAATGAAAGGGAAGGATTGTGGGAAGATGGCAGAGTAGGAAGCTCCAGGAATCAGTCCTTCCACCAGAACAACTATTAAACAGGACAGGAACCATCTTAATCAGCTACTTTGAAACTCTGAGTCTAGTAAAACATCCAAGGAACGGTGGAGGAAAAATGCTGATGAATCATGGTAAATACCTGTGAATTGCACTCTCTGGTAAGTGGCTATCATGGCTCATCCCCCAGCCTGGCAGCAGGCAGCAGTGAAGTACTCAACCCTGGTCCCTGGTACAGCTTGCCAGGGTGGGATATAAAGACATAGTTCCTCAAGATCTGAGAGTGTGCAGTCAGACTTTTGATTAGCTACATCAGATCACTGAGGACCCAGTTCTGAGGGTGGCCATTGTTCCAACCTACCCTAGGCAAAAATGGCAGAGGAGACTTAAAGATAGTACCTGTCCTCAAAACTACAGAAAACAGTTAAAGGGCTGCACTTATCAGGCAAGTATTGCATTAAGAAAATGCAGCTTCAAAGAGCCATAGAAGAAGTTCCTGGCAACCTTGCTGGCACCTTCCTCATTCTTTCTGCAAGGCAGTGTGGAGCCAGCCAGAGCTCCCTTTGTGGATTCCTGATCTAGTTCTGGCTATGAAAGACTGACCTAGGAAACTCCTCTCCTGCTTACCCCACTCCCAGAATATGCCCTCTAGGCAAAAGCAGGTTGAAACAATTGAGTTGGGCAGTGTGGGGCAAAGGCTTACCTGCTTTAAGTCTTGAGGTACAGCACCTGGGAGAGGTAGAAGGTCTGTTTCCTAGGGAGTAGAGGGATAATTCAAATCCCTGTAAACTGGCAACTCCTAAGACCACTAGCAAGCACAAGCCCAGAACAAGGCACAGGCTCAGAAAAGACAGGGAGGACCCTACACTTTGCATCCACTTTAGGCTAACCTTCTTGGTAGGATGGCTGAACTCTGAAGGAGAGCACCAGCCAATGCAAAGCCAATTTGCAAAGACTGTAAAAGGTGTTTCTGTATTGGTTTGTCTGGTCTTGTTAGCTCCTGGCAGGCACTCAAGAAAATGTCTGCCACATCACAAGCTGGATATAAACTCAAGAAACAGACAACTCAAGGACTAAATCCCACCATTAACATTTTGAAATATTAAGATGTACAGTAAAATAAAGATTACAAGACAAGCAAAGAAACAGGAAATGATGTTCTATCCAAAGGAAGAGGACAAAAATCCAGAAAAGATAACACAGAAGATAAGAATGTGGACATACTGTGGACATACTGAACAAAGACTTTTTTAAAACGCTCTTCAATATACTCAAGGAGATGAAGGAAAATACAGAGAAAGAAGTAAAGGATATCAGGAATACAATGAATGAACATTTTGAGACTCTCAATAAAGAATAGAAATATAAAAATGGAACCAAACAAAGTTATTGGAGTTGAAGACCACAATAACTGAAATGCAAAATTCCCAGGAGGGTTTTTTTTTTAGGAGGTACCAGGGATTGAATGTGGGACCTCATACATGGGAAGCAGGCACTCAAACACTGAGCTACACCTACTCCCCACCCCACCTCCAGTAGGGTTTTAACAACAGATTAGAGTTGGCATTAAGAATCAGTGAAGGGGAAGCTGGTGTGGCTTAACTGGTTGTGCTCCCATTTACCATATGGGAGGCCCCGGGTTTGATTTCCGGGGCCTCCTGGTGAAGGCAATCCAGCCTGCGTGGTGGTGCAGTGAGCTGATGGCCCGCTCGACGCGGTGAGCTGACGGGCACAGCAAGATGATGCAACAAAGGGAGACAAGCAGACACAGAAAAATGCACAGCAAATGGACACAGCGTGCACAAGCAGCAGGGGGGTGGTGGTGGATAAATAAAAATAAAAAATCTTTAAAAAAAAAAGATCAGTGAACTTGAAGAAAAGACAATTAAAATGATCAGGCTGGGGACCAGAAAGTAAGAAGAATTACGACAAGCAAAAATAATAAGGGACCTGTAGAACAACATCAAGCATATACATGTATGCATTATGAGAGTTCCAGACGGAGAAGAAAGCAGGAGAGGAGGAGAGGGAATATTCAAAGAAATAATGACAGAAAACTTCTCAAACTTGGCAAAAGACATGAATATGCACATCCAAGAAGCCCATCAAACAGCAAACAGAATAAACTTGAACAGAGATATGCCTAGATACATGGTGGTCAGGTTCTTGACCTGGATAAGGACAAGGAGAGAGTTCTGAAAGCTGCAAGAGAAAAGCAAAGTGTTATATACAAGGGAGTCCCAATTAGATTAAAGGCCAATTTCTCATCAGAAGCCAAGGAGGCAAAGAAGCAGTGGGTTGAAACACTTAAAAATGCTGAGAGAAAATCATTGCCAACCAAGAATTTAATACGTGGCAAGACTTTCTTTCAGAAATGAGGAAGAGATTAAGATATTACCAGATAAGCAAAAGCTGAGGGAAGTTCATCACCACTAGACCTGCCCTATAAGCAATGCTAAAGGGAGTTCTTCAGTCTGAAAGGAGAGGACACTAAACAGTGGTTCAAAGCAACACAAAGAAATAAAGACCTCCAGTAAACGTAACTGTCTGGGTAATTATATATGCCAATATGATTGTATCATATTATTTGGTATGTAACTCTTCTTCAGGTGCTAAAATACAAATGCAAAAAGTAATGATAAACATGGGTTTGGACATACAATGTACAAAGACATAATTTGTAACCAGTACCAAAAAAAAAAAAAAGGTGGGACAGAGGAATATAGGAACAATGTACATGGATGCTGTTGAATTTAAGTTGGTATCAAATTTAAAATGATTGTTACATATTTAGGATGTTAAATTTTAACTCCATAGTTTACACAAAGAAAATATTTGAAAAATACATCCAGACAAAGAGAAAGAACTCAGTGTGGTACAATACAATAAGTCAAATAAGTAGGAAAGTAGGCATTAACAAACAATTGAGAGTAAAAAAAAAAAAAGGCATAAGACTTGCAAAGTCTAAATAGCAAAATGACAGAAGAAAATCCTGAATTATTTCATGACTTTAAATGGATTAAACTCTCCATTCAAAAGGCAGACACTGGCAGAATGGATAAAAAATAAGAACCCAACTATATCCTGTTTACAAAAGACTCACATTAAATTCAAAGACATAAGCAGGTTGAAAGTGAAAGGATGGTTAAAAAAAAAAAAAGAAAAGAAAAAGATACCATGCAACTAGTAAACCAAAGAGAGCTAGGGTAGCTGTGCTAATATTAGATAAAATAGACTTTAAATTAAAAACCATTACAAGGAACAAGTAATCATTATATACTGATAAAGGGGTCAATTCAATAAGAAAACATAAAAATTATAAATATATATGCATCTCACAGCAGAACCCCAAAATACATCAAGCAAATATTGACAGATTTGAAAGGAGAAAGAAATAAATGGTTCTACATTAACAGAACTTTACCATTTTCAATAGTGGATAGAATATTTAGATAGAATATCAATAAGGAATTACACGACTTGAATGATATTCTAAACCAACTAGATCTAACAGATATCTAAAACACTTCACCCAACAGCAACAGAATACATGTTCTTCTCTGGTGCAGATGGATAATTCTCCAGGATAAATAATACATTGGACCACAAAGCAAGTTTCAATAAATAGAAAAATATTGAAATCATACAATGTATCTTCTTGACCACAATGGAATGAAGCTAGAAATCAGTAACAGAGGGAGAAATGGAAAATTCACAAATATGGGGAAATTAAACAACAAATGGGCCAAAGAAGAACTCATAAGGAAATTAGAAATAATCTTGAGGCAAATGAAAGTGGAAATACAACATACCAAAACTTAGGGGGTGCAGCAAAGGCAGTTTGCTGAGATGGAAATTCAAAGCTCTAAATGCTTGCATTAAAAAGGATCTCATATCAGAGAACTAACCTCAAAACTAGAGGAACTAGAAAAAGAAGAGTAAAATAAACCCAAAGTAAGCAGAAGGAAGGAAATAACAAAGATTAAAGCAGAAATAAATGAAATAGAGAATAAAAAGGCAACTGAATTAACAAAACTAAATTTGGTTCTTTGAAAAGATCAATAAAATTAACAAAACTTTAGCTAGACTGACAAAGAAAAAAAGAGAGACATAAATAAGTAAAATCAGAAATAAAAAGGAGGATGTTACTACTGATCCCACAGAAATAAAATGGACTAGAAGAGGATATTCTGAACAATTGTGTGCCAACAAATTAGATAAACTAGATGAAATGGAAAAAGACCTAGAAACACAAACTATAACTACACTCCTTCCTGTTATTGACAACAAAACAATTAGTAAAGAGATTAAATCAGTAATCAAAAACCTCCCAAAAAAGAAAAGCCCAGGACTAGATGGCTTCACAGGGGAAATTTTGCCAAATATTCCAAGAAGAATGAACACCAATCCTGCTCAAATGCTTTAAACAAATTGAAGAAGAGGGAACACTCTCTAATTCATTCTATGAGGCTGTGGTTGTTTGGAATTGTATGTGCCCCCCAAAATCATGATCTTAAAGCTAATCCACTCCCAATGGTGTAAACCTATTGTAAGTAGGTTTGATGAGGTTACTTCAGTTAAAACATAGCCCAATGTGGCTCTTAATCCTCTTAGTGAAGTCATTTATAAACAGGATGAATACAAAGAGAGGGAGAGAAAGCCACAGAAGCAAGAAGCTGAAATCAAAGAAACCCAGAAGAGAAGGGAGAGACCAACAGATGCTGCCATGTGCCTTGCCATGTGATAGAGGAACAAGGATTACCAGCAACCAGTCTTCAGGAAGAAGACATTGCCTTGATGATGCCTTGATTTGAACATCCTCTCAGCCTCAACTGTAAGCTATTAAATACCTGTTGTTTAAAGTGAAACCATTTCATGGTATCTGCTTTAAGCAGTTTAGCAAACTAAAACAGAGGCCAACATCACCCTCATACAAAGCCAATAAAGGTATCATAAGTAAAGAAAATTATAGACCAATATCTCTTATGAACATTAGATGCAAAGATCCTCAACAAAATACCAGCAAATTGAATCCAACAACAAATTAAAAGAATTATATACCATGATCAACTGGAATGTATTCCAGATATGTAAGGTTGGTTCAACATGAGGAAATCAATTAATGTAAAACACCACATTAACAGAATGAAGGGGGAAAAACTATGATCATCTCAATTGAATCAGAAAAGTCATTAACAAAATCCAGCACCCCTTCTTGATACAAATACTTAAACACTAGGCAGAGAAGGAAACTTCCTCAACATCTTAAAGGGCATAAATGAAAAACCCACAGCTAATATCATTCTTAATGGTGATGGACTGCAAGCTTCCCCTCTAAGATCAGGAAAAAGACAAGGATGCCCACTGTCACCATCTGTTATTCAACTTTGTACTAGAAGTTCTAGCTAGAGCAATTTGTAAATTAATTAATTAATTAATTAATTAAATGGAATCCAAATAGGAAAAGAGAAAGTAAACCTCTCCCTAGTCACAGATGACATGATCTCATAGTTACAAAATTGTGAAATATCTACAACAAGCTACTTGAGCTAATAAATGAGGTTCAGCAAAATGGCAGGATACAAGATCAACACGCAAAACTCAGTAATTTTTCTGTACATTAGTACTGAACAATATGAGAAGGAAATCAAGGAAAAATTTCCATTTACAATAGCAACAAAAGGACTCAAATACCTGGGAATCAATTTAACCGAAGACATACAGGACCTATATGCAGAAATCTACAAAACAATGTTAAAGAAATCAGCGAAGACCTAAACAAATAGAAAGACATTCCATGTTCATGGAATGGAAGACTAAATGTCATGAAGATATCAGTCTTACCCAAACTTGATTTGTAGATTCTATGCAATACCAATCAAATTCCAACAACCTACTTTACAAAAATAAAAAAGGCAATTACCAAATTCATTTGTAAGGGAAAGTGCACGCAAATAGCCAAAAGCATTCTAAAAAAGAAGAGTGATGTGGGAGGAATTTCACTGCCTGACTTTGAAACTTATTACAAAGCTACAGTGGTCAAAACAGCATGGTATTGGCAGAAAGATAGACACAATGATTAGTGGAATAGAATTGAGAGTCCAGAAATAAACATCACCTCTACAGTCAACTATTTTTCAACAAACCTACCAAGTCCATGTTAAAGGGACCAAACAGTCTCTTCAACAAATAATGCTGGAAGAACTGGATATCCATAACCAAAAGAATGACAGAGGACCCCTATCTCATTCCCTATACAAGAATCAACTTAAGGGAAGCAGCTGTGGCTCAATCGGTGGGGCTCCCGTTTACCATATGGGAGGCCCCAGGTTCAGTTCCGGGGGCCTCCTGGTGAGGGCAGGCCCGCCCGCACGGCGTGGTTGGCTGGCCCAGCGAGCACAAGCAGCAAGGGGGGGGGGATAAATGAATAAATAAATAAAATCTTTAAAAAAAAAAAAAAAGAATCAACTTAAAATGAAACAAAGACCTAAATATAAGAGCAAGGACCATAAAACTACTAGAAGAAAATGTAAGGAAACATCTTAATCTTGTGGTAGGTGGTGGTTACTTGTACCTTACCCCCAAAGCACGTGCAGAAAAGAAAAAATAGATAAATGGGACCTTCTCAAAATTAAACACTTTTGCACCTCACAGGACTTTGTCAAAAGGGTGAAAAGGCAGCCAACTCAATGGGAGAAAATGTTTGAAAATGGGACCATATAGCATAGTAAAACCATATGTGAAATATGAATATGGGTAAAATTGCATACGTAAGACTGTTTTTCTTTGAAACTGAACAAATGTATCTTAATACTACAAGATGTTAATATCAAACAAACAAAAAAAGCATGCTAAGTAAAAGAAACCAGACACAAAGTACTACATAATGTATGTTTCCATTTATATAACATGTAAATATAAATCAATTTATATTGATGAAATTAGCTTCATGGTTACATAGGACTGGGGAAGGACTGCTAAGGGGTGTGGAGTTTTTCTTTCTGGAGTAATGAAATTGTCTAAAATTTGTTGTGGCGATGAAATGCACAACATTGTGATTATACTAAAAGCCATTGACTATACACTTTGGATAGATCATATGAAATGTGAATATATTTCAACAAAACTGCTTCATAAATAAATACATAATTGTGCAAGAATAGCTGGAAATAGCTACTATGTATAGTAGGAGAAGCATAAAGAGATTGAGAGGTGAAGAATTTTCTTGTTTGTTAATTGTTTTTTTATTACTATTATTGAAATAATGAAAATGCTCTAATAATGATTGAAGTGATGAATGCATAACTATGTGATTATACAAAATACCATTGATTGTACACTTTGGATGAATTGTATGCTTTGTTCATATGTATCAATAAAATTGATTTTAAAAATGAAGGGCTCCCTGGCAGAGAGTACCTGGGATTCTGATCCTCCACCATGACCTTCTCCATGACCCTTCTAGACCTTCCCCAGGCTTGAATGCTTGTTTTAGAGCACTTACCCAGGGCTGTAAGCCATTGGTGCTGTGGCTGTTTCCTTTGCTAGCCCGTGAGCTCCTAGAGGCAGGACCACATCGCATATATCTCTCTGGACTCATCTGGATGCTGGCGAGATGGGAGAGAACAGGAGGAAAGTGTCAATAGAGGTGGCAGGGATTGAAGTGCGTGTGTGGAGGTGAGGATCAGCCTTGGGAAGCAGGAGATCTCTAGTGGGCGTAAAGGGAATGTGAGGGCCAGGGTATTTACGAGTAGACAAGTGGGGAAAGGAAGCACTCACCCCACATTCTTGGTCAGTTCTATAAAGCCCAAGGTGGGAAGGAAGGGATCAGAGCCGTGAAGAGGCAAGGAGACGCTGATAATACTCAGTCACGGGTGAACTTTAGGGTTGCTCAGTGGAGATGGCATGGATTCATGCTGGGGCAAGGGGAGTGTGTGTCAAACCAGCTGAGCTCTGCCTCCTGCACTACCCAAGGACCTGGGCCTAAGAAACTGGTCAAGAGGGGCGGATGGGCAGGTTAGACGACAGTGAGTGCCAGGTAGTGAACACGGAACTGCAGGAGGGAGGGACCAGCTGAGCTTAACACCCAGATAAGTAGATTAGACGCCTGCAGTTGCTTTCCCACCCTCAAGGTCGCAGCGCTAACATCTCCGTTGTGCTGATCACTTCCAGGCGCTGACTCCATGGAAGGTACGTATTTGTTAACATCGAATTAGACTACTCAGGCATTCTTAAATGCTTAGAAAAACATCCAAGTGTACACACAAGGATCTTAACAGTGCTGTCTGTGTGGTGGGATCACAGGTGAGAGTCTTCCATTGTTTCATCTCTATATTCTAATTTTTTTACAGTTCACATGTTTATTTTGGAAATAATAAAAAGCTGTATTTTAAAACTATATACATTTAGTATTGGCATCAGGAGAAAAATTCAGCATGTTTAAAATCTTTTACTCATTTTAAGAAATTGACCCAGGTAATATTTTATATGTCAACGAAGCCTCGGTGTGCAATATATAGAAAAGAAAGAAAATTTTTAATATTTTACAGACATAGTAAGTCTGTGAGATGCGTCCACATTGCTGTGTGTACTCTTCATTCTTTTTATCCTTAGTAGTATCCTATTATATGAACATATCATAATTTATCTATTTCACTTTGGCAAACATTTGAATTTTTCTAATTTGGGGTTACTATGAACAAAGCTGCTATGTTTGGAGTTCATGAGCATTCGTTTCTGTTGAGCATATATGTTCAGGAATAGAACTGATAGGTCATAGAACATATATATGTTTAGCTTTAGCCTATAAGTATGTTCAGCTTTAGTAGGTCCTTCCAATCAGTTTTCTAACATGGTTGTACCAATCTATACTCCCACCATCAAGCAAAAAGAGTTCCAGTTTTCACTACCCTTGCCAACACTTGGTATTGTCAGTCTTTAATTTTGGGTATTCTGGTGGGTAAGTAGTGATATCACATTGTAGTTTTACTTTTCATTTCTTCATTTACAAAAGATGTTGAACACCTTTTTATATGTTTATTGACTATATAAATATTCTCCTTTGTGAAGTGTCTATTCAAGTCTTTTGCCCATTTAAAAAATAATTTTTATTAGATATAATGCATATAACATAAAAGGCACCAGTTTAAAGTGTACAATTCATTGGTTTTTAGTATATTTACAAGTTTGTACAACTGTCTCCACTATCTAATTCCATAACATTTCTATCACTCCCAGAAGAAACCCATACCCATTAGTAGTAAATCCCAATCCTCCCCTTCCCCCAGACTCTGGCAGCCACTAACCTACTTTCTCCATCTATGGATTTGCCTCTTCCAGACATTTCACGTAAATGGAATCATACAATTTGTGGCCTTTCGTGTCTGTCTTCTTTTACTTAGCATAATGTTTTCAAGGCTCATCCATGTTGTAGTGTATAAGTACCTCATTCCTTCTTGTGGCTGAATAATATTCTATCATATGGCTATGCCTCATTTGTTTATCCACTCATCAGCTGGTGGACGTTTGGGTTGTTCTGCCTTTTGGCTATTGTGAATATGTTGCTCTGATCATTTTTGTGTAACTCTTTGTGCAGACACATGTTTTCAATTCTCTTGGGTATATGTACCTATGAGTGGAATTGCTGGATGATATGCTAACCTACATTTAACTTTTTTGAGGAACTGGCAAACTGTTTGCCACAGCACTTTTTGAGGGTTCTTTTGATCATTTTTAAATTAATGGAGCATTATGTTAATAGTAAAAATTGGAACTACCTTTTACATTCAACAATAGGAGGCTGGTTAATAAATTATTATACTCCATAATATAAGCAAATACTGAAGCTATTATTTATTTATTTATTTTAAGATTTTTATTTATTCATTCATTCATCCCCCCCTGCTGCCCGTGCTCGCTAGGTCAGCCAACCACGCCATGCGGGCGGGCCTGCCCCCACCAGGAGGCCCCGGAACTGAACCTGGGGCCTCCCATATGGTAAACGGGAGCCCCACTGATTGAGCCACAGCCGCTTCCCTGAAGCTATTATTTAAAAAGGTAGATCTATAAACACTAACAAAATAAGTTAGGTGAAAAACACAAGTAGCTGTACAGTCCCATTTGTACAACTACATGTAAACTACATCTATATGTTTGTGCCAGAAAAGTCTGGATGTATACACACAAACTAAATAAGGGGAATGAGAATGGAGGGCTGGAGATGGAGATTTTCACTTCTGACTTTCTAGTTATTGGTACTATTTGACTTCTTTTTAAAATAAACATATATTTCTTTTGAAAAATTTAAACCACATATTGAGGTGAAACAGACATCAAAGAAATTTTGTGAGTGGCATAGAGTTATTAGGGGAAGGTTTAAGAAATTCTATGAACTCCTTGCACTTCATAGCAACTTCATACCAAACCTTGTTAAAATAGGGTATTTTTAAAATTGTTTTCTTGTCAAAATTCTCATTAAAGCATTTGCTCTAGCTGTGAAAAATTCATCATAAAAAGGTTTATTGACAATTAGTACAATAGAATGTATTAAAATTAAATTTAGTTTGTGATAAAAACATTAAATAAAATATCAGGATATAAAAATATAAGCTATACATAAACAGTATGAACCCAATAGTCTTAAAAATCTATTCTTGTTTATGCCAAACGTGACTATGAGTCTCTCTGGTTGAGTGAAAGGGATCAGGTGATTTTTTTCCCCAAATTTTCTGCTATGAACATGTATAATATTTATAATTTTAAAATACTATAAACTTTTTAATTTAGTGGTAGCTTGCCCATGTTTAACCAAATAGGTCCAAAATGTTAGTTATATGATTGACAAGGTTATAAAAAATTGTGGTCTCCACTAATAAACGATGTTTTCTCAGAATATGCAATGACATGAAGATGAAAAGCTAATATTAAATAAAAAACTAAAGTTCAAAATTATATATGGAATATGATTTCCAATTTTTAAAAAACTGTATATATATATATATATATTTCCTTCTAATATGTTCATAGGTATACCTATGAACATATTAGAAGGAAATATAAAGTGCTGACAGAGGCCAGTTCTTTGCAGGTGTAGGACACGTGGGTGATTACTTTTCCTTCTTCATTCCTGTTTCCAATTATTTATAATGAACATGTACATCTTTTATAATTTGGAAAAAAAATTAATTCAGTCTGAATAGAAAAACATTGTCTCTCTCCAGATTTGGAATATTGGCTTTTTTTAACTTTTACTTTCTTTGCCACAGCTCCCAGTCATCCTTCTATTCCTTCCATTCCTTCGCCACTGGGTCCCTTGGGTTTTTCTTGCCTTCCATTCCTACTCTGGTCCGGAGATCATTTTCTCTTTCCCAAGACATGATGAAAGCCTCTTAACCTAGCTGATTTTCCTGCCGTTCATTCTGTCTCTAACCTGTTTCTGGAAGCACAAATGCTGGAATAATCCACTCGAATGACGTCGCTCCCTTGGATAAGCACGCACTGCTCACCGCCCTAATGCTCCTGCTCAGAGCCCAGGCCAGGACTCCTTACTGGCCGCCTTTGCAGGGCCTGGGGGGCGGGAGGGGGGTCAAGCTCCACCAAGTCCCCACCACCAGCCTCGCTCTGGTGGACAAGCCCTCTCCCATTCTTTAAGTCCCTTTTTGTGAGAAAGCAGAGCAGCTTGTAAGGGTATGGAGTTCCACTTTAGAGTCAGGCCCCACCGCTGACCATGAGCTCTGCGCTTCCTCGTCCTGCCTCCCTCCCAGGGCAGTTATGGACGGACTTGGAGGGCAATTTCCCTTGTAGCCCCGCTCTGAGGGACTGCCCTCTGGGTGAGCATTCAAACCCGGCTCTCTACTCCTTGTTACCTAGAGTTCTCCAGAACTACACTAGCTGCCCCTCCACTGCAGGAGTTCAGCCAACTCAGGGGCTCCCCATTTTCTCTCCAGCCCCTCAGAAGTATCTCCACTGCCATCTCTCCCACAAACACATCCCTCTTAAAGCTGGCTCTGTTGAATGTATGCCCCCAAATACCTTTAGGCTCAGGGAGTCACTCTCTGATGCTTCAAGTGGCTCCATCTTTGGAAGGCCTATTACATTGACATGGCTAAGATGGCTGCTACTTCCCACCTTTACCTGCTTGTCCTCCATCTCCAGCAATGACCCACAACCTCCTCAACCTCCCAAACCAGAAGCCTAGGTGGCATTGCAGTCATCTCCCTCTCCTCGTCCCCACACATGTCCAAGTCCAGCTCCTCCTCCTTCTTGAGCGTGGCCTGAATCCATCCCACCGCACTGCTCCTGTGCAGGCGCCTTGCCGTAGCTTCCTCTCTGCTCGTTCCACACCCCAGCCTCGTCCCTGCCCCCTCCCCTGCTGCTGCTCCTGCCTGCTGCTGTGGGTGCCACTCCAAGGGCAGCTCCACCTCCGTGGGGCACTCACTACATGCCCAGCCTCGTGCTAAGTGCTTTATGTACTGTCTCTTGTAATTCTCCTGACAACCCTAGGAGAGTAGAGTTTAAGATCCCTATTTGGTAGATGTCTTAGTTTCCTAAGGCTACCGTAACATTGTACTATAAACATAGTACTTAAAACAACAAAATTTATCACCTCAGAATTCTGGAAGCTAGATGTCGGAACCATGCTTCCCCTGAAGTCTGCAGTTCTGCAGTGGCTCATGGACAAGCATAGCATTGTTCAGCTTGTAGCATAACTCAGGCTCTGCCTTCGTCACATGGGTGTTTTCTCTCTCTGTGTGTCTATGTCCAAATTTCTTCTTATGCAGGCACCATACTATATTAGGGCCCACCCGAATCCAGTTTAACCTCATCTTCAGTGATAACAGATATTTCCAAATAGGATTGCATTCATGACACAAAGTGTTAGGACTTAGACATATCTTTTTGGGAGATACAAGTCAAGGTTCAGAGAGGTCAGGCAACTTGTCTAAGTAGGGGGGCCAGGATCTGCTCAGCCAGAGCCCACACCCTTAGCCACTGGATGTTTTTGCGACTAGAATGGTTTTCTTAGTATGTCAATCTATTATGTCACCCTCCCAACGCTTCATTGCCACACTAGGTGGTTGAAAGAACTAAATGGCTTAGTACATTCAGTGCTAAACTGTGCCTGGCACTTAATAAATGCAATGTAAGTGTTAGTTGTGGTGGTGGTATTATTTCACGCTTATCTTTCTAATTGCATCTCCTACCCCTTCCCCACGAACACTTCATGTTCCAGCCATGCTGGTGGGGCCCCCAGATACTGCAGCCCCCTTCTCTCCCCACCTCTCAATCCAGAATGCATATCCCACCTGTATTAGAGTTCTTTAGGGAAACAAAACTGACAGGAGATGTCTGTAAATAGTATGAGGTTTCATAAAATTGTCTTACACGACAATCAGGATGCATAAGTCCGAATTACGTAGGGCAGGCTGCAAGCCAGGGACTCAGATGAAGGTCCTCGTTGAATTCCCCAAGAAAATGCTGGCTGGCTGAAGTAGAGATGGGGATCCTCTCTCTGGATGATGAAATCACTTCTCCTTTTAAGGCCTTCAACTGATTGGATGAGACGTCATTTGTTGCTGACGGCAAACTCCTCAGTTGATTGTAGATGTAACCAGCCATCTATGCAGTCAACTCACCGATGATTAAAGCCCATGAAGTGTCCTTGTATTACAGTTAGCCCAGTGCTTGCCTGACCAAACAAATGGGCACCATTACCTGGCAGAGCTGACACATTAGCCTAACCATCACGCCTCCCCTCACCCCCACTCTGTCTACCATTCACCTGGCTCTACCTCAGGATTCAGGCCCTCCCGAAGACTTCTCTGGACTGGCAGGCAAAGTCGGGGTCCCTCTCTCTGGGCTCCATCAGGAGCCCTGGGTCTGTCTGTTGGTTTCTGGACAAACTTCCCCCACTGGGCCTGGACAGGGACCCGGGGTCTTTGGCTGTCAAATGTTTGCTGAGTGGATATGTGCCTCACCGAGCACCAACAACACACTTACTGGGAGTTTGGGCTAGAATGAAGCTTTGCCATTTGGTGACTCTGGTCTTTCCTCTCAAAGTTCACCCTGAGGGGAAGAGATATGTTTTTTCGGAAGTTTTAAATTATAGTGTCCATTACAACTATGCTTTCCATTGTGAAACCCACAGGACTGATAGTGTTCTGCAGTGATCCACTGTACCGCGTCTGCAAGCTGCCACAACTGGCTAAACTCGATCAGGATAAATTTAAAAACCTGTTGTCTGGTGTTTTCTCAGTGACTAAATAATAAATGAGTCGGTGTTGACTGAGCATGTTCTAATGAACCAAAGGTTACAAATTAACTATATTTACTTTACTCCACATGTAGAGGTCTGAGCAACCACCATGATAAAAGATGAGCTTCTAGAGAGCTCTTCCTGTTGGCCTTTCACACCCTCATCCTTTTTTTTCCTTTTCAGCTTCATCTTGGATAAAAGATGTGTGATCAGACCTTTCTAGTTAATGTATTTGGCTCCTGTGACAAATGTTTCAAACACAGAGCTCTGAGGACAGTGTTCAAGAAATCTCAACAACTCAACTACTGTTCAATATGTGCAGAAATTGTAAGTAATGCCTTTAATTTGAGTAGTTACCTGTCTTAAAATGATATCTAATGTGAGGGTTCTGTGACAGATGAGATGCCATAGAATCCGTTTACACAACACAAACATTTCCAGCATCCCCAAGCTTGGTGAGACAGTGTAGCACGGGGGTTCAGGCTGTAAGCTCTGGCGTCTGACTTGCTGGGTTCAAACCCCACCTATGTTCCCTGATGGTGGTGTGCCCCCTGGTCCTTGCCTCTCTCATCAGGCCTATTTTCCCATCTGTAAAATAGCAGTAACAATAGCATCTATCCCCTAGGATTTTGTGAGGATCAAATGGGTTATTTTGATAAAGTGTTAATACAGCAACCAAACGAAAAGGAACTCAGGCAAATAAACCTCCTAGGAGTACCTTTCCAAGGGCCCTGTCCCAGCTGTACCTAGGAACAGCTCTAGATTCAACCATATGGAACCTCAGTAGTAAGCAAAATTAAACTCAAGAAAAAGTGTTCCTTGGACCTAAGCCTTTAGCAGGGACTAGAAACTGGACACAGACCCTTGCATTTTTCAAAGTATACAAAATCAAGTGTTCTAGGACTTAGTCCTGTCTCAGAGGATTTGAAAGTTGCTCTTAATAGTGCAGCTGAGCAGAGCCCCAAACTGGTGAAGAGTGGTAAAGCACTCTTCCACAAAAGCCCAGTAGGAAAACCCAAATTATCAACTCATTAAAAAAATATGTGTCATGGGGAGTGAATGTAGCTCAGTGGTTGAGTGCCTGCTTCCCATGTACGAGGTCCTGGGTTCAATTCCTAGTATCTCCTAAAAAAGAAAAAAAAAAAAAATATATATATATATATATATATTTAATATAGTATATATATCATATCTATATATCAAAGAGTGGGAAGATGATTTTTCCATTTCATTCAACTGAAAAGGAAACAATAGTATTTATCCTCCTGGTTTCATTGTAAACCTTCATAGTGATTACATAAAAAAATGATTCTCATAAAGCTACAGCCCAAGGTGGCTTTGGTACAGAATAGTGCTTCTGATGTCATGCCAGGATTAGTGTAATGGGTTTCTACTAGCAGCACATTTTGTTGTAAACGTAACTATACAAATTATAAAGCTGAGGACATTCAGTTCTTCAAACAAGCCTGCTTTCTGGTGGCCCTACCCTCCTGGTGCAGTGCTATCTATTAATCTGAACAGTTGTTTTCTAAACAACTTCTTCTGTGGACAGAAGAAAAAAGGCCAGAATCCCAGATGTGGGATTCTCTATAGCATTTGTCCCCAGGTTGGAGAGTCTGCTTGGAGGTACTCTCCCAGGCAACTGTTACTGGCTCTCTCCACCACAAGCACTTGGGGACTTCCAAAAATTCAGACAACAGGCTTTGGCTGAGGAGACATCCAAATACCTGGCAGTTGGGTGTTTGGGGTTGTATGAAACACATCCCCCCAAAGGACCCTTTTCATGAATGGGCCACTGCTGAAATGTAGCAGGCCTCAACTTTTCCAATCTCCAGCTTCCTCACTTATAAAAACAAGGTGCTTTGCAAACTGCCTAGCTGTTAAAAAGTTACATGACCTCATTATTACTAGACAGTAGACTCTCCAGATTGGAAGATGTTTGGGGTTTATTCTACACAGAGAACCCCTAGAGGAGGACGCACACCACTGTGATGTTCCATCCACCCCAGGTCTTCACAGACAGGCAGACCCTAAGCCAGGCACACTCATCCCACTATGGCCCAAGAGGCACCAATCCTCAGGGTGATGGGAGGATGCTGCCTTGCCTGGGCCTCCTGAGATCGTCCTTGTGAGATATGCCCCCACACCCCCCACACACACACCCCACGTGGCCTAATGTCTCATTTAAATTACTTCACATGAATTGCTCAAGTGTGTCAGGCAGCCCAATGATAAGGAGAGCATACTGTATGCCATCCATTACTCTGAATGTGCTAAATATTAAACTTTCATGAGGTCCCTATGAGGTAGCTGTTATCCCCCATTTATAGATGAGGAACCTGACATACAGAGAGGTTAAGTAAATCCCCAAAGTCACACAGCAGAGCCAGGATTTTCCCCCAGGCAGTCTGATCTTGAGCCTATGCACTTAATTTTTTGCTCTATGAACTCTGAAACAGATGTAATGTTTTTGCTTTTATATATTTTTTATATTTATATGAATATTTGGATCTCTATAAATATATTTTATTCTATAAAATAGCCATGTTTTATTTTATATTTTATTTTTATTTTCATGTTATATATAGGTATATGATAAATATTTTATACATGTATACATTTTCATGTTATATATGGTGATATTATACATGTTTTATATATTCATTTAATAAACTAACATTAATTGAGCACCTACCATAGGCCAGATATTATGCTAAATGCTGAGAATAAACAATGAATAAAACTGTACTGATATGGAAGGGAGACCGGAACTGGCAGTTAATTACATCTACTTCGTCTAGAGAAATCTGGTAAGAGTGTCACTCAGGTTATTTTTCTTAATTCTCGTAACAGCCCCATGGAGGAGATACTAGGCCCCTTTCCCAGATAAGGAAACTAAGGAGCTCAGAATCTAACCTCCAAGCCAGTTTTGTATAGATTAATATAGACGACTTCCAGCTTTTCTCAGGTAAAGATGGCCCAGGACAGGAAGTAGAGGCTGGGTTCGCCAAAGAGTGGGTACAGAAAAGGGACACACCCAGGATTCTGATTGGCAGTATTCTAGAATCTGTAACCTTGATCTGTCTTCCAATTCTGCGGCAGGCGCACGCACGCGCGCGCACACACACACACAGAGAGAGAGAGAGAGAGAGAGAGAGAGAGAGAGAGAGAGAGAGAGA